>CAUYQV010088587.1:0-27108 GCA_963574575.1 Galagoides demidoff
CAAGTGGCTAAGGCACCCGCCACATACACCCAAGGTGGCGGATTTGAATCCAGCCCAGGCCCAGCTGCAACCAAAAAATAGCTAGGCATTGCGGCATGCGCCTGTGGTCCCAGCTACTTGGGAGGCAGAGGCAGGAGACTCACTTGAGCCCAGGAGTTGGAGGTTGCTGTGAGCTGTGATGCCATGGCACTCTACCCAGGGGAATAGCTTGAGGCTCTGTCTCAAAAAAAAAAAAAATGGCCAGGCTCTGTGCCATGCGCCTGTAGTCCCAGCTACTTGGGAGGCTGAGGCAAGAGAATAGCTTGAGTCCAATAGTTTGAGGTTGCTGTGAGCTGTGAGCCAGAACAAAATGAGACTCTGTCTCAAAAAAAAAACAACTTAATTTTAAAAGCTGGCCAAACAATGGGACAATCTATCTATGGAAAGCACTTTTTTTTTTAAATCACTTAGTGCCCAATACAGATGTTAAGATACACACACACAAACACTGAATTGTGCTCTCCTATCATCTAATAGCATTCACCTAACAGATTAACTGCCTGATCATAACCATGTTTTATATTATATGACACTTTTGATATTAGCATATACATGTAATACCTGAAGAGAAAAAAAAATTTTTTTGAGACACTCTCATTCTGTTGCCCAGGCTTAAAATGACACGGTGTCAGCCTAGCTCACAGCAACCTCTAACTCCTGGGTTCAAGCAATCCTCTAGAGTAACTGGGACAACATGTGCCTAACACCCCACTAATTTTTTCTATTTTTAGTAAAGATAGGTCTTGCTTTTGCTCAGGCTGGTCTCAAACTCCTGAGCTCAAAGGCTCTTCCTGCCTCAGCCTCCCTGAGTGCTAGGATTACAGGTATGAACCACCATACTCAGCCCCAAAGAAGGTAATTTAAAATATCCATGTGTTGATCTGTCATAAGATTAGAGATAAAAAATTAAAAATGAAATATATCCACATGGACATAAGCAAATGTGCCACCTACAACACATATAAAACTGCTCTTCTGTTTTGAAATGGAGTCTTGTTTTGGTTGCTCAGGCTAGTTTCAAACTCCTGGGCTCAAGCCATCCTCCTGCCTCCACCTCCAGAGTAGCTGGGACTACCGGCCCACATTACCATAACTGGCAATACTGCTCTTTTTGATGATTTCTCAGCAATATTACTGACATGATGATGCAACATGTGATTTCTTACATATCAACACCATCATGTAAGTAAATATTACCTATGTACTCTACCATCAAAAAGACAGGTAGTAATTCAAAGAAATTTCAGTATTAAAACCATGTCAGTTTCCATGTTTATATAAATTATGTTGATAAAAAGCTCATTTTCCATTTTTCTTCTTGATGTTATCAAAGAATAGAATGTTAATGTATTCTTTCTTAGTTTCAAACTCAGGGTTAAATCTTCTTGACCTCCCATACAGACTGCACTTCAACCAAACTGAATACTAAGGGTTACACTAAAGAGCCAGCTTGACTCTTGGTGACAATTTGACAATGCAAATTTCCAATTAGCTAGGAAGTCAGCAATATAGAACAATTATTTTCCTAAATGAGTCTTTACTACAATCAATCAGGAATACATCACGCATTTACTACAAGAATTTTTTTCCTAATTGCCAAAGTCCTATGATTTATTCCAAATACCAGCCAGTCTGAAGCCTAAGTCATTTTGCCTAATAAGTGATTTCATCAAAATATTGTAATAATGTTGCCTTGGTAGGATAGTGCTATAATTTCTAAAGATAGTAAGAAGCAAATAAACTCAAATTGAGCCAATTTTTTTTCCCAAAATTTTTTTTAACAAAAGAGAGCAAGTTGCAGAAGGTAGAGAATAAGTACCATTAATGTAAAAAAAAAAAAAAAAAAATTTTTTTTTTTTGGAGATAGAGTCTCCAGCTGTTGCCCTGGGTAGAGTGCCATGGCATCATAGCTCCCAGCAACCTACAACTCTCCGGCTCAAGCGATCCTCTTGCCTCAGTTTTTCTATTTTTAGTAGAGACAAGGCCTTGCTTTTGCTCAGGCCGGTCTTGAACTTGTGAGCTCAAGCAAGTCACCCACCTTGGCCTCCCAGAGTGCTAGGATTACAGGTGTGAGCCACCCCTGCCAGCCAAATGTAAATATTTGTAAATATACACAACACTGGTATTTATCATTGTTGCTACTTACATATGCAAATGTTAAGTTTAAAACTGTACATAGGAACAATACGTACTTACCTTAAGACAGAAGTTACCTCAGGGGATGGGGGGGGATGGAAATAGGCTTTAGTGGTATCTTTAACATTTTCCTTCACAAAAAAAAAACGGCATAGTCTGAAGCAAATAAGGCAAAATGCTAACATCTGATAAATCCTATGATGGGTTAATTTTCTGTATTTCTAAAAAATATTTCCTAATTAAAAATAAAATTTTAAAGAGACACAAACGCCCAAATAAATCAAGAACCACACACTCATATGGTTGAAAACAAAATCTCTGGATGGAGCTGGAAAATGTTCTTCTTAGCAAAGTATCACAAGAATGGAAGAAAAAGTATCCAATGTATACACTCCTATTATGAAACTAATTTACACCTTTTATATGAAAGCTATAACCTAATAACAGCCTAAGAATATGGGGAGAGGGGAGGAGGGAATGGGTGGAGGGAGGGGTATTGGAGGGATCACTTCTGAGGTTTATCTTATAAGGGTACAAGTGAATCTTTCTAAGAGCAGAATGTGAACATTTTAAAATAATAACTAAGAAAATGACATGAAGGCTATGCTAACCAGTTTGATGGAAGTGTTTAGGATTGTGTGTGAAAACCCCACACTGTACCCCAGGAGTGCATTAATGTACATAGTTACCATTCAATAAAAAAAAAAAAGAAAAGAAAAGAAAACAAAATCTCTAAAATCTAGAGAACTAATCTCAGTTAACAACAAAAGCTACCAAAGGCTCAGTCCTTCCCCACTGACTCATATACAGATTAGAATAAGATTTACTCTACAATTAAGAACAGGCTCACTTATGTGGCAAAGTTCAGAGAACCTTCATAGATAATTTACTACTTAAGATTGTATTAGGTTATATTAACTGATATTAGACAATATCAGTTCTCTAGAACCAGGAAGTTTAAAAAAAAGGCGGGGGGGGGGCTGAATGAAAAGCCAAAATACATGATACAAAGTCCATACAGTAAAGCTCAAATCCTTTTTCTCAGAAGAGAATCCATCAAATTCTCATACAGAAATTTTAAATTTGCTTCAGGGCCCATAGCACAGTGGTTAACAGTGCCAGCCACAACTGAGGCTGGCAAATTTGAACCCAGCTGGGGCCAACTGCAACAAAAAAATAGCTGGGCTTTGTGGCAGGCCCCTGTAGTTCCAGCTACTGGGAGGCTGAGGCAAGAGAAACACTTAAGCCCAGGAGTTTGAGGTTGCTGTGAGCTATGATACTACAGCCCTCTACCAAGGGCAACATAGGGAGATTCTGTCTCAAAAAAGAAAAGAAAAGAAAGAAAGGAAGAAAGAAAGAAATTTTGAATTAACTTAAATTTATTTAAAAGTAAATTTTTTGCTTATCTGGCTACTTAAACTTCTTCAGATCAAGTTCATTAAAACAGTAGAGGGAAGACATTACACAATAGGCAACAAGACACAATAAGCAGCAAAAGTAACAACCTGAGGGTAAAGAAAGCAAATAAAATAGCTTCAAAGAACAAATATGAGGGCTTGGTGCCCTTGCTCAGTGGTTAGGGCACTGGCCACATACACAAAGGCTGGCAGGTTCCAACCCAGCCTGGGCCTGCTAAAAAAACGACAACAAAAAAATATCCGGGCATTGTGGCAGGTGCATGTAGTCCCAGCTATTTGGGAGGCTGAGGCAAGAGAATCATGTAAGCCCAAGAGTTTGAGGTTGCTGTGAGCTGTGATACCCTAGCACTCTACTGATGGTGACATACTGAGACCCTGTCTCAAAAAAAAAAAGGGCAGCACCTGTGGCTCAAGGAGTAGGGCACCGGCCCTATAAACCAAGGTTGGTGGGTTCAAACCCAGCCCCAACCAAAAAAAAGGAATATTTTTTAAAGTCTTAAGTGCTTCTAGGGGTAAGCGTCAGTTACCCGAAAAATTCACTGAAGAATTCACTGTCAGATAAATTAGATAAAGCTTAACATGCAAAACAGTTTGTTGTGGGTTTGTTTTTTTTTTTTTTTTTAAAGACAGAGTCTTACTGTCACCCTTTGGTAGAATGTCATGGCATCACAGCTCATAGCAACCTCAAACTTTTGGGCTCAAGTGATCCTCTTGCCTTAGCCTCCCAAGTAGCTGAGACTTCAGGCACCCGCCACAAGACCCAGCTATTATTAGAGATGGAGGTCTCACTCCAGCTCAAGCTGGTCTCAAACTTCTGAGCCCAAGCATCTGCCCGCCTCAGCCTCCCAGAGTGCAAGGATTACAGAAATGAGCCACCTGGACCGGCCTATTCACAAAACTATTTCTTATACTTCTTTTTCACAGATATATTTCAAAAAACAGAAGAAAATATCTGAAAAAATTCAATTCCATAACCAATATTTCTAATTTAATTTCCTAAGACCACTTAGTGATCAAGCACAATGCTGACAAATAATTAATTTCACCATTTTTCAAAGTACTAAACGACTGCCAAAATGATTACATAGAAAATATGCAAAGTTTGGGCAGAAAATTTCATAACACAAGGTTGACAATAACATCCACTTAGGTGCCAAGTTTTTAGCCTGCCAAACAAATTACTGTATCTGTAACTCTCCTTGTAGTGCCAATTTAGTCATTTCCAACACGAATATTTTGTTGGTGGAGTCCAGGGATTGGCTAGCATATCCTGATTTCTGGCCTTAAAGGATGAACTTCATTTCTCCAATGCAGGTAAAATATTTCTATAAAAGAAAGCCCAATTACTATACCAAACACTACACTCATAACCAGAAACTATACCATACTCACATAAATCTATAATCCATATTAATTATCCACAAAGCGAAAGGGTCAGAATCTGAAATAACTAGAAAAGTACATTGCTCTGAAGTATCTGATGTAAAGGGAGGGGGAGGGAATGAAATAAAAGGATTTTTAGGCCCATAATAATATATTTTCAAGGCCAGCTGAACCAGACCATCACAGGGGCAATGCCTATGGCTCAAAAGGGTAGGGCACCAGCCCCATATACCAGAGGTGGCAGGTTCAAACTCAGCCCAGCCAAAAAACAAACAAACAAAAAATAAATAAAATTAAATTAAAAAAAAAAAAGAAAGAAAGAAAACTGATCACGGGTGGTACCTGTGGTTCAGTGAGTCAGATGCTGGCCCCATATACCAAGGATGGCGGGTTTGAACAAAGCTCATCCAAACTACAACAAAAAATAGCCGGATGTTGTGGTGGGCGCCTGTAGTCTCAGCTACTTGGGAGGCTGAGGCAAGAGAATCGCCTAAGCGCAAGAGCTGGAGGTTGCTGTGAGCTGTGATGCCACAGCATTCTACCAAGGGTGACAAAGTAAGACTCTGTCTCAAAAAAAAGAAAAGAAAAGAAAACTGATCACTACATATTGACTAATTTCTTCACCTTCCCCAGAAGTCCACACCCTAGGCCAGGTTAAAAATCCACTAAGTTTCGGCTTGGCGCTCACAGCTCAGTGAGTAGTGTACCAGCCACATGCACCAAGGCTGGCAGGTTCAGCCAGGCCCGGGCCTGCTAAACAACAATGACAACGACAACAACAACAAAATAGCCAGGCATTGTGGAGGGCGCCTGTAGTCCCAGTTACTCAAGAGGCTGAAGCAAGAGAATCGCTTAAGCCCAAGAGTTTGAGGTTGCTGTAAGCTGTGACACCATAGCACTCTACCAAGGGTAACATAGTAAGACTCTGTCTCAAAAAAAAAAAAAAAAAAAAAAATCCACTAAGTTTCTAATATGTAACCTATGCAAATACTCCAGTCTTATCATAAAATTCTGCAAAGCAACAAAGCAACTTGCATACTTTATGTAATGTGATTCCAACTTTTAGGAAACCCAATACCAGTTATAAATCTAGGTTTACAGACATGAATATTATCAACATTTTTATATTTCCATAAGATACTACCTAATACCACAAGTTAAAATTACTGCTCCAATTCATGGATACCAAAAATATAATTTTTACTTCAAACATTAACTCCTCTTTTAACCTTCCAGCGGTGTCAACAGGTACAATTACAAAGTCCAATCATTCTTTAATAAAGCATATTAGAATTCACTTTCAGGTTCAGCGTCCATGGCACAGTGGTTATGGCCCTGGCCACATATACCAAGGCTGACAGGTTCAAACCCAGCCCTGGCCAGCTAAAGAAGAATGACAATTCCAACAAAAAAGAAAAACAAAGCTGGGCGTTGTGGTGGGTGCCTGTAGTCCCAGCTACGTGGGAAGCTGAGCAAGAGACTCGCCTAAGCCCAAGAGTTGGAGGTTGCTGTGGCTGTGAGCTGCGATGTCATGGTACTCTACCAAAGGCAACATAGTAAGACTCTGTTTCAAAAAAAAAAAAAAAAAAAAAAGAATTCACTATCATGCCATCTTTAACTTGTTCTGCCATACAGCCTGAAAGAATTTCTGAAAAAAATGCTTTGAAAAGTTCACATTACTAAAATAATCCATTTATTTCCTTGTATCAAATTAACAAACAAGTCATATCTAATACATTACTGTGTTCCCTCTATGGCACAAATTCCACAATTTTCTCATCTCTTTGGAAATGTAGAAAAGGAGCAAGGAAAAGCACATCACTGCTTGTTCTATCATGATGCTTAAACTCACTTCTTAATAAGTAAGCATTTAAAAATCTGTAATATGCTGTGGCTCCCACCTGTAATCCTAGCACTCTGGGAGGCTGAGGTGGGAAGATTCCTTGAGCTGGGGAGTTTAAGACCAGCCTGAGCAACAGTAAGACTCCATCTCTACTAAAATAGAAAAATCAGGCAGGCACTGTGGTGGGCACCTGTAGTCCCAGCTACTCAGGAGACTGAGGCAGGAGGATTGCTTGAACCCAGGAGTTTGAAGCTGCTACGAACTAAGCTGATGCCACAGCATTCTAGCCTGGGCAACAGAGTGAGACTTGGTCTCCAAAAATAAGTAAGTTAATTATTTATTAATTAAAATAAAGAGCTGTACTATTTTCAAAATATTTTTCCTTAAATGTGTATGCTTTCCAAAGTTTTAAACCCATCATGCCAACTAATGGGATAAAGAAACAATTTTTTTTTAATGTTAGTCTTTTCACACAATATGAACTCATTCATTATTAGGTCCTTCTTCCCCAAGGTTTGCCAAGTCACAAGACACACTACTGTTTACAATCCCTCCCATCTGCCCCTTGCCAATATATACCAAACACTCTAGTCACTTGGCTGAAACCATAGTCTCCCAAATAACCCTCTCAAATCCTAATTTAGACACACGATGCACTCATTCTGATTCATATTCTTAATGGAAAAATTTTAAATCACCTGATTTTCACAGGATAAGTTCTGCCTTTTGATGAAGACAGACCCTAGAGCCCTCATGCTTTCACATCAGCGCCCCAAATCTGACAGTATACTTGTTAATTCTGTACTTTTAGACAAATTTTCTATCAAAGACATCTGCCAACTTTCAATTGATTCAAGTATTGGTCTATATCTCTTTTATTTCAATACTACATACACCCCGTTTTTCAAGGTTGAGGCCTACTGATTCCACCCCCACCCCTGCAGTAGGAATGAAACAAAATATACTTATTACGACTCTTTTTACAGATAAGTATTAAACAGCTCCCATTTTTCATTACAAGCTTCACATTAACACATCATATAATATGGTATCATAAATGGCTATTCTTCAGGGCTTTTGTAGGACATCCATACTAATGGTCTCCAAAATCAAACAATACTTTAGATAATGCTGACAGAGGAGGGGAATATGAGTCACCAAAAACTGCAATGAAAAGTAAATTTTCACCAGTGATATGATAAAACTAACAGCTTCTTTCAGAAGAGTGTACTACTACTAAGCAACCATCCCTGTAGCAATAAATCCATCAGCTTTACAGGCTGCAAAGCTAGAAAGGTAGGAAGAAAAGCGGAGAAAGGGTCCTCAAGCTGCTTCTCCAGAGGTTAGAAGAGAACAAAGTCACTGCTGCACTGTCACTTGAGGGGAAGGGGGAGGGGGCGGATCATCTTAGAAACCCAGCCCCTGGGCTGGAGCAGGCGGGGAGAACTCAGCAAGGCTGCCTGGGATTAACATTCTCGTTCTCACCCTCTCCCCCCTCCTAGAAGCTCCCCTCCTTGCTCCAGCGCGGCGGCCGGAGTCCCTGATGACCACCCCTTCCAACCTATCCCCAGTGGGGAGTAGGGAGAACCAGAGAAAAGAACTGAGTCAGGAGACTGAGACAGAGCAGGGACTCCATGACCCCTCCGTCCTCCCCCAACCCCCTCCAGCCTCTCTCACAACACTACCCAGCTCCGAAGGGCCGAGGTGGAGCAAACCCCACAGAGGTGTGCTCGCCCGGGAGGGGCACGCGCCAGGCCGGCCGGCTCCCGGGCGCTCCCGCAGCGCGGCCCTGGCCTCGGCCCCGACCCCAGCCAAGCAGGGCAGAGCGCATCGACCCCGGCGCCCCGCGGGCGCCCTGAGAGGCGCACCCGTCCCCTGAGCCGGCCTTCCAGCCCCAGCCCCAAGGCCCACCCGCCCTCCCGGCAAGGCCCCCAGTCCCAGCCCGCGGGCGCGGCCTAACTGCTCGACCAGCAGCTCGCCCCCGGCGCCCGAGGGTCGCCGTACCTGGGCGGCGGCCTCCAGCTTGCCCTCAAAGGTGAAGTCCAGCAAGTCGGGCTTGAGGCAAAGGCTATAGTTGATGGGGGAGACATCGGCAGGCAGCCGCTCAAAGGGCCTCTTCTCCGGCATCGCGGCGAGGCCCAGGCTGTGGAGGCGGCGGCGGCGGCGAGAGGAGCGGCTGAGGAGGAGAAGGAGGAGGGAAGGAGGCGGAGGGCCGAAGAAGAGCAGGCGGCGAGCAAGGGAGGGGGCGGCGGCTGCCAGCCACATTCACCGAGCGCGGTCGACCGCCTGAGGAGAGCGACCGGGGGAGCCTAGGGGGCGGGGGAGAGACCCAGCCTGAGCGCTAGGGGTTGGGAGGGAGGCGGTGAGGGCGGCAGGCGGGCGGACGGGCGGGCTGCCTACGGGGAAGGGGGCGGAGGAGAGGGAGGAGAGGAGGGCCAGCAAAGAGGGAGGGAGGGAAGGAGGCCGCGGCGGCGGCGTGCGCGGCCCCGCCGTCCGAGCGCGCCCCCACGGAGTGCGCGCGCGCGCCGGGGCACGGAGCGGGGCGGGGCGGCGAGGGCGCGGCTGGCGGGGCAGGAGGGTGCGGGCTTGCTGGTGCGGTCGTGGGGCGGCTCCCGGCGCTGCACCTGTCGGCGCTGCTGGGGAGAGGGGGACTAGAAGGAGCCAAAAGGGCTCGAAAGGTGGAAACAGAGGCATGAGGGACCCCTGAGCCGTCCTGGGAAGTTGAAGCCTACTCATTTGGTCTGCTCAGTCAGAGTAGCATGCTAAGATACCAATTTCAGAGCAAAACCTCAAACTAATTCTACCTCCAAATCTCTGGAAAAGCCCTGACTTGAAGCTCTTTGGCCCTAATTTCTGTTATTTTTAAGTAGCAAGTTGAAGAGATGATTTGAAAAAAAATTTTGTCATAAAATCTTTAGTGATCTAGGTTTTATCAACCTCTGGGATTTGGACCTTTGAGGGAGTGATCTCAAAGATTAGAAAGATTTTTGTTTCCACAATTCAATGCTTAAAATAAGATCTTTCACCTTTCTCCCGTTTTTATCTTTCTTTCTACTTTATTTAAAGACCCTTCAGCAATCGTGGCCTCTTTAAAGGTAAACTGTGTGGCTCCCTCAGTTCTGTAAATAGCTGGCAAATTGAGATATTTAAATTATACTTAAATGGGGTAGATATATTTAGAACCATCAAGAGTAAGGAGGTTTATCCATAATCCTCATATCCCTTTGTAGACTTTTTTTTTAGACAGACTTACTTTGCCGCCCTTAGTAGAGTGCTATGGCGTCATAGCTCACAGCAACCTCAAACTCTTAAGACTCAAGAGGTTCTTTTACCTCAGCCTGCCGAGTAGCTTGGGACTACAGGCGCCTGCCACAACGCCAGGCTATTTTTAGAGAAAAGTCTCATTCTTACCCAGCCTGGTCTCCAACCTATGAGCTCAAGCAATCCCCTCGCCTCAGCCTCCCAGAGTGCTGGGATTACCGGTGCGAGCCATCACTCCCTGCACCTTTGTAGACATTTCTCAGGTAGAATCCCTTAATTTCCAAACTCAAGAAGAATGTTATTCTGAACCAGTGCTGTCCAATAGAAATATACTGTGAAACACTCGGTAGTATTTTTTTGTTTTTTGAGACAGAGTCTCACTTTGTCATGGCTTCACAGCTCACGGCAACCTCAAACTCTAGGGCTCAAGCTGTTCTCTTGCCTCAGCCTCCCAAGTAGCTGGGACCACAGGCACCCACCACAAAACCTGGTATCTTTTTTTTTTTTTTTTTAAGAGACAGAATCTCACTTTGTCACCCTCAGTAGAGCTCTCTCGCATCACAGCTCACAGCAACCTCCAGCTCTTGGGCTTAGGCGATTCTTTTGTCTCAGCCTCCCAAGTAGCTGGGACTACAGACGCCTGCCACAACGCCTGGCTATTTTTTTTGTTGTTGCAGTTTGGCCAGGGACGGGTTTGAACCCGCCACTCTTGGTATACGGAGCCCGTGCCCTGCTCACTGAGCCATAGGCACCACCCAAAGCCCGATATTTTTATTTTTGGCGGGGGGCAGGGATGGATTTGAACCCACCACCTCTGGCATATGGGGCCAGAGCTCTACCCTTTTGAGCTACAGGCGCTGCCCAAAGCCTGGTATTTTTAGAGAGGAGGTCTTGCACTGGCTCTGGCTGGTCTGGAACCCACCCATGAACTCAGGCAATTCACCTCTCTCCCAGCACCTCCCCCAGTGCTAGGAATACAGGAGTGAGCCACAGCACCCAAGCCTCCACTAGGTAGTATTAAATTTTCTAGTAACCACATCACAAAAAAGTGAAATGGAAACAATTGAAATTAACACATTTAACCCAATATATCCAAAATATTATCATTTCAACATGGAATCATTATTTTTTTTTTTTTGAGATGGAGCCTCAAGCTATCCCCCTGGGTAGAGTGCCATGGCATCACAGCTCATAGCAACCTCCAACTCCTGGGCTCAAGCGAGTCTCCTGCCTCAGCCTCCCAAGTAGCTGGGACCACAGGCACCGCCACAACACCCGGCTATTTTTTGGTTGCAGCCGTCGTTGTTTGGCGGGCCCGGGCTGGGGATTCCAACCCGCCACCTTAGGTGTACGTGGCTGGCGCCTTAGCCGATTGAGCCACAGGTGCCGAGCCCATGATTAGTTTATTATAAAAGATGTCAAGAATAAAGCCATTGGCTCGGTGCCTGTGGCTCAAGTGGCTAAGGTGCCAGCCACATACACCTAAGGTGGCGGGTTTGAATCCAGCCCGGGCCCGCCAAACAACAATGATGGCTGCAACCAAAAAACAGCCAGGCGTTGTGGCGGGCGCCTGTGGTCCCAGCTATTTGGGAGGCTGAGGCAGGAGACTTGCTTGAGCCCAGGAGTTGGAGGTTGCTCTGAGCTGTGATGCCATGGCACTCAACCCAGGGTGACAACTTGAGACTCTGTCTCAAAAAAAAAAAAAAATAAAGACATTTTGCTACTACTGCCACCCAGAGTGGTAGTCATTTTCTTGCTTTCATATAATTCTAGGAGCTAGCTTGCACTCGCCAAGCAGTCCTTCTCTCCCCATGAGAAATCACCACCAATCACCACCCAATACCTGCCTCTGTGGCTTTTCTCACGTTCAACTCTTATGCAAAATGTTTGGCTCATTTGGCAATTACTGATTAGAAAGTTAATTTTTAAAGGTGGCAAATCATGGTAAGAATGATAGGCATGTTTGCATTTGTCCACCTTTCTTTTTTTCTCATTGTATTCTCAGGACCATAAGCATTTAATCTGTCTTGAATGACTGGGTACTTTTGCTTATTTCTTTCACTGACTTTGCCTTATTTAGAGCATCCTGGAGACTTAATGGTTGTTATCTTTTCTGCTTAAATTTTGTATTCAAAGGCTGTTCCCCTTGAGACAGAGGTTTAAATTTTTTTTTCTTTCATTTTGAACTTTGACTTTTTTTTTTTTTTTTTTTTTGACAGAGTCTCATGCTGTCACCCTGGGTAGAGTAATGTGGTGTCTTAGCTCACAGCAAGCTCAAACTCTTGGGCTTAAGTGATTCTATTGCCTCAGCAGGAGCAGGAGGCTCTGAAATAATTCAGAACTTTTTTTTTTTTTTCTCGAGCTCAGTAGAGTGCCCTGGCATACCTCCCAGCAACCTTAAACTCTTGTGCTCAAGCTATTCTCTTGCCTTAGCCTCCCAAGTAGCTGTGGGGTCTTACTCTTGCTCAGGCTGGTCTCAAACCTGTGAGTTCAGGCACTGTTTTAGCTGGCCTGGGCTGGGTTCGAACCTGCCAACCTTGGTGCATTATGTGGCTGGCACCTTAACCACACTGTGCTATGGGCACCAAGCTATATGGAACTTTTCTTCTATTTTTTTATTTTTTGAGACAGAGTCTCAAGCTGGTGCCCTGGGTAGAGTGCAGTGGTGTCACAGCTCACAGCAACCTCCAACTCCTGGGCTCAAGCAAGTCTCCTGCCTCTGCCTTCCAAGTATAGGGTGACCAGACATACCGCTTTTGGAGGGACAGTCCCTCTTTTTAACAATTTGTCCCGCGTCCCACAGTGTTTTAAAAAAGTCCCGATTTTTGGAAAGAATGCATGAAGGGCGGGAGAACAGGAAGGGAATATACGGTTTTTGGCTGCCATGTGGCTATTTCGCCAGAATATGAGTTTTATATTATTTTATTTTATGTTATTTATTTATATATTTATATTATTTTATTTTATATTATTTCTGCCCCCCCCCATGTTGTCCCACTTTACAAATGTTAAAATATGGGCACCCTATCCAAGTAGCTAGGATTACAGGTGCCCACCACAACGCCCGGCTGTTTTTTTGGTTGTAGTTGTGATTGTTGTTTGGCAGGCTGGGCTGGATTCGAACCCTCAAGCTCTGGTGTATGTGGCTGGCGCTCTAGCCACTTGAGCTATAGGTGCGAGCCTATGTGGCACTTTTATATTTGGCAAAGTATTTTCTACTTTACCATTTATGCATTTTACTCAAAATTTTGTAAGTGGAGATTACACATGAAAAACAAAAAAGAGGCTCAGTGCCTGTGGCTCAAGTGGCTAAGGCGCCAGTCACATACCTAAGGTGGCAGGTTCGAATCCAGCCCAGGCCTGCCAAACAATGATGGCTGCAACTAAAAAAAGTAGCTGGGCGTTGTGGCGGGCGCCTGTGGTCCCAGCTACTTGGGAGGCAGAGGCAGGAGACTTGCTTGAGCCCAGGAATTGGAGGTTGCTGTGAACTGTGATGTCACAGCACTCTACCCAGGGTGACAGCTTGAGGCTCTGTCTCAAAAAAACAAAAACAAAAAACAAAAAATACTTTAGGCCAGCCATTGGTGGCATATACCTATAATCCTAGCTACTTGGGAAGCAGATGTGGGAGGGTCATTTGAGGCTAGGAGTTTGAGGATACAGTTAGGATAGTTCCACTTCACTCCAGCTTGGGTGACAGAACAAGATCTTATCTCAAGAATAAATAAGTAAATAATAATACATTCTTTATTCATATTCATTTATTTGAAGAGAATTTTAGAAAATTTGAACTGAAATAGTATATCCATTGCAAGTTATCAAAAACCCAATTCAAACTGGCTTTATGTTAAAAGGAATTTATTGTCTCATGTGATTGAAAAAGTAAAGGTATTTTGCATTTTGGGGTAAAGCTTGATCTAGCAACTTAACTGTATCATGAAGGACTCTGTTTCTTTCTGCCTTTTTATTCCTTCCATATTGCCATCATAGAGTGGGCATGGTGGCTCACACCTATAATCCCAGC
This sequence comes from Galagoides demidoff, assembly GCA_963574575.1. NCBI lineage: Eukaryota > Metazoa > Chordata > Mammalia > Primates > Galagidae > Galagoides > Galagoides demidoff. The sequence goes on from CAUYQV010088587.1 coordinate 14,105, forward strand.
ACTTGGGAGGTCCAGATGGGTGGATTGCCTGAGCTCACTGATTCGAGACCAACCTGAACCAGAGCGAGACCTTATCTCTAAAAAAAAAAACAAACCAAAAACCTGAGAGCATATTGCCATCATATCACCTTTATTTTATTTTATTATTTATTTATTTAGAGACAGAGTCTCACTTTCTTGCCCTCAGTAGAGTGCCATGGCATCACAGCTCACAGCAGCCTCCAGCTCTTGGGCTTAGGTAATTCTCTTGCCTCAGCCTCCTGAGTAGCTGGGACTACAGACGCCTGTCACAACGCCCAGCTATTTTTTGTTGCAGTTTGGCCAGGCCTCGGTTTGAACCTGCCACTCTGGGTGTATGAGTCCGGCGCCCTAGTATCACTAGTGCCACCTAGTATCATTTCATTTTTTTCCTCAGCCATCTGAAACACAGTAGCTATTATTACTCTCAGTTTAAAAAGGGAAACTAATTGACAAAAGTCACACAACCATATTAAATGTATCCAGCAAGAGAGCCCAGGATTGCTTGCAAAATCATGATAATCTATTTATTATTAGGTGATAGTAGTTTAGGGTCAAATTCACGTGTCAGCTCCTGGCATGCATGTGGGTGCATGGAGACTCAGGAATTGCAGAGAGTTTATTTTTGAAAGACTAGGTAAATCAAGACAGGGAACAAATGCTCACCCATTTCTTTCCAAAGCATGAATTTATACAAGTGTACTTTTTTGTTACATGTAGGAAACCTGTAATGACAATGTATTCAATTTATCTAACAACTCTTATGCTCCAGGCACTGTCTGAATTAGACTGAACCATTAAAGCATAAGGGCTGCACCTTATTTATCTTTTTCACCTATAGAAAAAAAGTCTACTCTATATTAGATGTTTAATGAATGAATTTTTGCAGTTTTGTTAATCTTTATAGCAAACCTATAAGGTAGACATCACATCTACAGTGAAGACAGTGAATTATCAGATCTGACTCAAAAGCCCAGGCTTGTCCCACTCAACTAAGCTGAGGCTGCCAGTGAGAAATATTCTAGAACTTTATCTAAATCTATGATTTCACCAACAATAACGATTGTATGTCAATCTTTTAATATCATTTTTAAAATGTGTATATCAGAGTCCCTATTATTCAAAGCTATAGAGAGACATTCTCAAATGACATTCTCAACCTCATGTTTTGAGGTTGAGTGGGGGCTAAGGGAGGAAGTATTTTGTTGTTTTCATTAATTATTTTCCTAAAAAGAAGAGTTCTGAAAAGTTTCAATAAGACTTTTGTGTGAAATAACCCAGATTCAAGGAGATACTTTGTACAAGAAAGCAGACATTTTGGCCTAATAAAATTGAAGAGTTCTATGAAAGTAGGACAAGCCTGTACATTCTCTCTGTATTCTATTATATAAAGTCTTCTCTTCTTACTGAGAGAAAGCCAAAAAGAAGGTAATTTTAGACAGAAAAATAGACTTTTCTGATTGATCTCCATCCGTGGTTTTTGGTACATGCCTCTTAGCATTCATTTTACTGTGACTAAAAATAAAACAGACCTCTTTTAAAACACTTTTTAATGAAAAGCCTCCTATTATACTGTATGAGACAACAACAACAAAAATCTTTTACTACTAGAGAAGAAGAACTGAAAACTTAAATGAATATTGCATGTACATGTAGAGCTTTGAAATAACTTCTGAGAAGCTCAGGAAAACAAAACCCAAGCGTGAGATAGGAGGGTTGGTAGGAGACACCAATATTGGTAAAGTTTTTTTTCCAGAAAGGAGTCAAACTTGAGAAGATACCTACCTGCCCTGCTCACACACCCCCTCCCCCCCCCCCACTGGCTTTGATGGGGCAGGCAGATTACACACCTGGGGAAGGATCAGTGTTTCTATACATATTCTCTGAGTACAGAGAAACGCCCACATCATCATGTAATGAATTTAGAAAATAAAACCAGGAAATAATGTAATATCAAGAAACCTAGGAGCTCCTGTGAGGAAGAATAGTTTGTTTCCCTAAGAACGATGCTGCCCATAACAGCAGGAATGACCTCCAGCTTCTCCGAGGAGTGGACAGCAAGAGGCCAGCCAGGTAACCTCTGAATGAACCCGTGAGCACCTCCTGAACGCTGGTAAACAGATGGCGCAGGCAAATGGTTACATTGGTTCACAAGGTTATTTATACCATTTCTTCCTCTTTGTCCTTAAACAAACCCTACCACTGTTAAAACACAGGAAGCTTGAATGTCCTTGACTTTGTGGGTTTCACTTTCTAGATGGAACGTACAAGAACATTTTGCTGTTTCATTCCTTTCTCAACCCTATTTTTTACAGTGATCCCTTACCTCCCTTTTCTTACTGACATGCTAAGTAAAGGGCAAACTCTGGACTATCACCCATCTATTTATTGTTAATCTACCCGTGGGAGATAGGCTTCTCTTTTTCCCTCTCCAGTGTCTCTCTTCATCAGTGTCACCTTGCTTTGCCCAGAATAAGAACACTATGAACTTTATCACTTGAGTTTCCACTGGGGGTTAGTAACAAGCACCACAGCAGATCTGGAAGAGGCTGGGGTGCCTACCTCCTCCTCCCCTGCAAACCAGCCTGCTGGAGCTTTGTTTGGCAGTGACTGTTCCTTCCCATAAAGGTTACAGCTCCTGTCTGGAATCGCCTCTACCATGGCTCTGGCTCTCACTGGGTTCCAACAACAGCCTCTCTCTTTGTGCCTCATTAGACCAAGGGGTGGTAATGGCTTTCTTTTGATTGTGGATATGTCCTGTGTGCTTCCTCTTCCCTTGTTGGTTTATTTAAACTTCCTCACTTTTAAAATGTTCATTTCATTCTTTCTAACTATCTCCTTGAACAGGTCAACTGATTCCTGCTAAGACCTTATGTAATATCCACTATTTCATTTGAAGAATTCATGATTTTTTTTTGCATGTTGATAGGGAGATATCCTTCTAATTCCATCTATGAGATAGTCCCTTTTGATTTGTGATGCTACTTGTTTATTTTTTCCTTTATTAAATAATAACTGTGTACATTAATGCATTTATGACATACAGTGTGCTGATTTGATATATATTGTGGAATGATTTTTATGATTTTTTTTGCATGTTCATCAGGAGATACCCTTCTAATCCCATGTATGAGACAGTCCCTTTTGATTTGTGATGCCACTTTCAGTGCCATATACTCCTAGGTCTACTTCTGAGCTTTGCATATGATGCCATTGTTCCCTTCACCCTGCACAAATCAGGTTGATGGGGCAGCTCCTGTCCCTCATCAACAGCTGAAGAGAAACAGAACACTGTCAGATGCATAGCAGCAGGTAAATGCTCAACGCAGATCTGCAAAGATCCTTACCACCCATGACTCACTGGCTGGAGCCAGTCCCATAAGAGAGCCCAAGTGTCTGGGAGACAGAAATTGAAATAATCAGTGAGCAGCACTATGAACACTAACGCCTACTCCACGTATCTTTTTCAAAGTTAACTTGTGTATTAGAGGCACTCAATCATTTCAAAGGAATGTCAGAACAAGTATGTTGGGTTCCCCAAACATTTCCAGCTAGTAATTTGATTGGAATATCATTAGATTCTGTTGTCCCACTAAGGAGTATAGAATTACTATGCATCTAGAACTGTCAAAGTTGCTTCTGTTTTTCTACAGCTATCTTGATTATTTTATACACTAACTCCAAAATACTTTAATAATTTCTAAAAAGATTTTTAATAGCAGTTTTATGTTAACAGAAAATTTGAGAGGAAGGTGGAGTTTTCCTATATACACTCTACCCCCACACAAGCACAGAGTGGTACATTTGGTACAAGTGCCAAACCCACACTGATACAGCGTGAGATACCAGTACCACATAAGCTCCAGGCTTCCATTCGGGTTCACTCTTGGTGTGGTACATTCCATGGGTTTGGACACACATCTAATGACCGGCACCCATCCTGATAGTATCATACAGAATTTTTCACCACTCCCCAATTCCTCTGGGATCCACTTGTTCATTCCTCCTTTCTTCCAAACCGCAGCAACCACTGAACTTTTCACTGCTTAGAGTTTTGCTTTTCTCTAATATTATTTCATTGAATAATGTGTAACTTTTCCTGGTTGCCTTATTTCACTTCATAGCATACATTTAAATCTCTTCCAAACCTTTCATAACTCATTTCCATTTTGGCACCAAATACTATTTGATTGTCTGGATACACCATAGTTTATTAATTCATCTACTGAAGAATGACATATTGGTTACTTCCAAAATTTGACAATTATGAATTAAATGGCTATAAACATCCAGGTACAGGTTTTTGTGTGGACATAAGCTTTCAACTCTTTTGGGTAAATACCAAAGACCATCATTGCTGAGTCATATGGTAAGAGTATGAAATTGCCAAATTGTTTCACAAAGTGGGTTTACCATTTTGTATTCCCACCAGTGATGAATGAGGGTTGCTACTGATTTACAGCTTAGCTGGGACTTGGTGTTGTCAGTGGTCTGGGTTTTGGTCACTTTGATAGTGAAGACATCTCACTGCTGTTTTTCTTTGCATTTCCTAGATGACATAAGACTTGGAACTTCTTTTCATATGCTTATATGTCAACTGTACATCTCTGGGAAAGCATCTTTTAAGTTCTTTGGTCCTTTTTTAATTAGTTGTTTGTTTCCTTTAATAGTTATTTTTATAGTTTGATTAACAGTCCTTTATCAGATCTCCCTTTTATGAATATTTTCTCCTGGTCTGTGGCTTATCATTTCATTCTTTTGATAGAAAAGAATGAGTGTCTTTCACAGAGAAGAAATGTTTAATTTTAAGGAAAGCTGATTATTTTATTCTTTCATAGGCTATGCCTTTGGTGTCTTATCCCAAGGTTGTTTACATTTTCTCCTACTTTATTTTCTAGGCATTTGAATGATTTGCATTTTTACATTATATGATTCATTTTGTGTTAAATTTTGTGAAAGGTCAGGTCTATGCCTAGATTAATATTTTGCATGTAGATGTTCAGTTACTCCAGCACTATTTGTTGAAAAGATAAAATATATTTTAATTTTGATATTATGAAAAGTATTATAATTATTACTGTTGTTATGTGTGAAAGCTTACTGGTGATATAAAGAAATTCTCTTTGGCTTTAACTGTTGATTTTGTTAGTTATTCTATATAATCACCCTATTTTCAAGTCATTTACATTTTCATTTTCAATATTTATGCAGCTCATTTCATTTTTTCTTATATATTAACCAGGATTGACAGGATCGTAAATATTAGTAGTGGTAACAGGCATTGTTGTCGAGACAAAGGCATGAGCCAGAATCTTTCCAATAAGTAAAATGATGTGTTTTTTAAAAATATGATCATTACAAAATTTAAAAGAGCCCTATGTTTTCCTAATTTGTTTGAAGTTGTTGTAAAAATAGATATTTTAATGTGAGCAAAATTATTTTCCTTTACCTTTATAGTTGACATTAAACAGCATGGGCTTGACCTGTGTGAGTCCAATTATGCACAAATTTTCTTTCACCTCTGCTACCTCTGAGACAGCAAACTAACCCCTCCTCTCCCCCATCGCCTCAGCGATTCAATGTGAATTCGACCTGCATGGAGAACTTCATGCTGTTTCACTTCCACTTAATGAATAGTAAATGTATTTTCTCTGCCTTAGGATTTTCTTATTTATTTTTCTTTGCTATGTCTTTATTGTAAGAATACCTATATATATTATACAAAATATGTGTTAATCGACTATGTGATTGGTGAAGCTTCCAGACAAGTGCAGCCTATTAGGAGTTAAGATTTTGGGGAATCAAAAGTTACATACAGAGGTTCAGTAACCCCAAACTCCACATTATTCAAGGGTCAACTGTATATTGTTCCTTGTACTGAAACATTCAACTGGCTGACATAGCGTCACCTCACTTATTTGTTGTGTTTAGATATTTATACTCTACTATTACCATATTTGACATGTACCCTTACAACATGCACAGTAGGTGAGGTCCCACTGATTACCCTCCTGCCACCCGCCCACCCCATCCTCTCCCCTCACTCTCCTCTATCTCCTTCTTTCTGGGCTATAATTGTGGTATATCTTTCATATGAAAGTGTAGGTGATGCTAAATTGATTTCAGAATAGTATTGAGTACATTAGGTATTTTTTTCCATTCTTGAGATACTTTACTAAGAAGAATATGATCCAGGACTTTTGAAAAGAAGTCAAGACAATGACCTCATAACTTTCTAAAATTGAAACTTACTCAATTTATAAAATTTCTTCATTTCAGGGAAGATGAAGATCATGGCTCCTGAACATTCCTCACATAAATTTAAACTATCTTTCTTAGTATATTATGGTACATAAGATTTAATAAAAGAAAGAAGAAACTGTCATTTCTATGACTGCATAGAAACACATCTCCTCCCTTTTCAGCAAAAAGAATCTTCTAGACATTAAATTCTCAATTCATGAAAACTACTTATCATCTGTTTTATTATTATTTTTATTTATTTTCCTTACCTGTAGGGAATGGCTATGTCAGTTTTAGAGGTCTGATTGCATCGTGCCTTACATTTTGTAAATCTTTTGATGTGATATATGCTTAGCCAGAGCTGAAAGAATGTCGTATGCTAAATTTCTGAAAATTGTCCTCACACTACATCTTAAAATGAGACACTACAGGAGTTACCTATCAATTCTTTCACGAACCTCGAAACCTTTTTCACACCAGTAGGAAATATTATAGTATATCAAAATTCATTTCAGAAACTACAGTTCATTGTTGTACAAAACTCCTCTCAAAGTTGCCAATATCACATTTCTTCTTATAACTATTATTTCTTTACTATTATGTTCTTTATCTATTAAACAAACTTAATCTGCGTTTCTGTTTCTTTCATAATTCGTAGAGATATTTTTTAGCATCTATGAAGATTTGTTTTGATGTGTGAGTATATGTGTTTGTTTTTACCTTAGCCCTGACTCTTTAGATTTACATTTAGATTCACAGATTTCATGCACCTTTGGAAGTGATTTATATGTAAGTATACACAGAGATATTCAGACATAATCTCTTATTTTATCTATCTAGTATTCCTTTTCCTCTTCCATTACTATCTTGAACACTTCTTCCAGAAAACACCATATTCTATTTTCTTTGTCATAATGATTATTTCAGATATGGGCATCTGAATTACACAGAAAAATTAAGAGTGCTTTGCTTAGAGTGTTACAAGACAGATTCTCCTCTTTGAACCTAGAGTATAGAACTTAGAGTAGCCACCAGCTCTGTTCCTAGCTTCATGGAACACCCTGAGAAAAGGACAACTACTAGAGAAAAGCTGAGAAAAGCCTTCAGAACTAAATGAGTCAGAGTCTGCTTTTTCCTGAAACCATTTCACTGGTGAATTTCCCTCTATGGCAACCTACAAATACTGTTTTATCTTTATTTGTGTTTTTTCTGTCTCTTATCAGTGAAAGATACAGCCTTATCTTAGGTATAGTTGAAGAAGTCTTAGGTTAAAAAATTATGTAACAGAAACAGAATGTAATGGAGAAAGTGAATGCTAAAATTATTCAGTATCATTTTTAAATTAATTAAAAATAATTTAGGCATAAGGGAGCTTCACGTTGCATAATACACACTCTTAATACTGGCTAACTTGTGAAATAAAACAAATCTGGATGAAGCAAATGACCTATTTCTTCCCAACTTCCAGGTTGCAGTATTTCCAAACTATTTGTTAACTACAGATACTCAGAATTGAATCACCTACATTCCTCAGTTCACAGGACACAACTACCCAGTTAGCATGTATCTCTGCGAAGACCCCATTTGTTTATATTTTGCCCTTTCATCCCACTAATTTCAATATCCTCATTACCCTCCCAGCCACAGGCAGCCAGTCATAAGTATTTAGTTTACGTCCTTTTGATCCAACCTCCATGTATTCACTTACATAAATGTTTATGTAAAGGTATAGCTGTGAAAATATATAGTATGGCTTGTATGAAGTGGGAACTATGGCTCCAAGACCACAGGTGGCCCTCCACATCCCCAAGTGTGGCCCCTCTACTGAATCCAAACTTCATAGAACAAATGCCTTTATTAAAAATATTTGTTCTTTAAAATTCAAATTCAGTCCAAAGGTTAGGATTACTTGGATATAATGTATTTCATTTCATCTATTTATTTATTTTAATTTTTTTTTTTTTAGAGACAAAGTCTCACATTGTTGTCCTTAGTAGAGGAATTAGTAGAGCCCTCCAGCTCTTGAGCTTAGGTGATTCTCTTGCCTCAACCTTCCGAGTAGCTGGGACTACAAGCACCTGCCACAATGCCCAGCTATTTCTTTGTTGTTGTTGCAGTTTGGCCGGGGCCAAGTTCGAACCCGCCACCCTCGGTATATCGAGCTGGCACCCTACTCACTGAGCCATGACACTGCCCCATATAATGTATTTTACATATCCATTCCTTTTGCAATTAATTAAACAAATAATTTATAATAAATAATTGTCATAAAAAAATTAATTGCTAAAGAAATGGATATGTAAATGCCACCTTTTTGCAACCATAAAATTTGAAAAGCATCTCTAATAATGCCTTTTATAAATTTTTGCTTACCAAATAATTTACATTTCTAGATTATTTTATATTTTATTTTGTCATTAGTATCACAAAACAGTTGTTATTTTTTAACCTAGTGGACTTACGTGAGAAACAAAGTTTCTTATCCTAGAAGAAACAAAGCCTTTATGATCTAAGCTAAGAAATTATGTGCCTACAGCCCCCGTTCTTCTCACCTCCAATTCCATTTTGGCTAATGGTCTGGCAAAGGAGGTAGAACTTAAACAGATCATTACAATACAATGTGATCAATGCAAAGGTAGAGACATGGAGAATAATAAAAGAACATATCTTTAACATAGGTGGAGGGGGACATAGATTGCTTCTTGAAAAAGGCAAGCTGAGGAGACGGTCTCAAAGGATGTTTTCTAGGGTCACGTGTTTGGAGGGGTGACTGTGTTAAGCAGAGAGAACAGCAGGGGAAGAAAGGAACTGCAGACCCTGTGGGGAAAACTCCATGCAGATTTGACATAACTAGGACGTGATGTGGGAGAGAGAACCTGTCAGGAGATAAGGTAACCTGTTAGGAGAAGCAGAAAGAGAAGCTTGTCATAGTAAATCCTTGCTAGTTATGTGGTCAGTAGGGATCCATAACAATGTTTTGTGCTAGAGAATGAGAAGGTCAGATTACACAGGGGTGAAAAAGATAGATTTGAAGGTGATGATACTTCATCTACAAAAGCTTCAAATGCAGATTAAAAGATCAATCAGGAGGCGTTTCCTCTTGGGAGATGTGATAGAAATCTAAAGTTGGGCAATAAGTAGTAGGAAAAAAAGGGAAGAGATTTCAGAAATACTTAAGAGGTAAAATGTGCAAGGACTCGGCAATTGACCAAAGTGACCAAATTGACTGGAAGATTAATGTAATGAAACTTGTAATATAAAATAAAGGAAAAGAAGAAGTTTATAGGTGAAGAGGTATAGTCTTCACTTGTACCCACTAGTAAAACAAAACTAGAACTTGATATATTTTTATATATAATAAATTTAAATATTTAAAGTTTTAAATTTTCTTAAAGTTTTATTTTTAAATTAGCAAAAATTATTCTCAATTAAGCAATTGTATTCCCTCAAGTAACATAAAATTGCCTATTTCCATAACTTGCTTCCATATTATCATGTCTATCATGACAATAATTCAAGGTACTATTTTGGCAAAAAGAATAATCAGTCACTCATTATTTGATGAAGAGATAAATTTTAAAAGCAAGTTTTCCTCTTCTCTTTCCACTCTCCTGCCTGTCTGCTCTACTCTTCTCTCTACCCTTCTTCCCCCTCACTCTTCTCTACTCTCCCTCTCTCTCTTCTCTTCCCACTCTCCCCTCTTTTCTCTTTTCCTTAATGCTGCTCCACAGCCTCCCTCCCCCACCAACAAAACCTTTCATACAAGCAAAAAAAAAAAAAAGCAGGTTTTTAAATAGCTCCATTATTCTATCATCATTACATCTCATTCCATTGTTTTAATCATAACACAATTATTTTTAGGAATATTTTAGTAGAATATTTTATGTAAAATATATCCAAATACCTTATTAAGGAGAACATCAATGAACAAAAAATGATTAAATTTAGTTACATAAAAGTTTAAAATATCAAATGCAACGTTAGACAAATTATCAATCGAAGACTGCCAAGTGATGCTTCTAAAGTCACAAGAGAAACATATTCTGGAAGTAGATCATAGTTGGAGCCTCAAAATACCCATAAATCAATCGGTAATAGCTCATATTATAATAATGTAACTCAGATAACCTCACAGCTAATTATAAAAACGTAAACTTTAAATCGGCAGAAATTAAATCACAGCAGTCTCAAAATCAAACTGAATTGCATGACTTGACCTAAATTTTGAGCCAGCCGATTCATCATTAATTAAAAAGCAATGAACCCAAACTATCAGACTATCAAAAATAATACTATCAAGTAAACACTCGCAGAAAAAGCTGTCTGCCTTGAAGATAAGTTGTTGAGAAATGGTTCCTGCGCCTTTGTCTTGTAGTAACTGAAATCATTTTAAACTACCCTTCCACCGATTAAAATAATAGTAGAACCCCCATAGCTGACCACCTGCCTACACTGACACCTCCTTAAGTCGACTTACTTTTCATAGACTGGACATGCGCCACATGGATGTGTCAGTACAGTGGGCCTAGTTCCTTATGTCAACCACCTCTATATATTGACCAGTGTGTTACAGTCCCTTATGGGGTCAACTTCAGAAGTTCCACTGTAGTTAAAAACCAAACTGAGTATTCCGTGCTTAACTCAACACAGAACTATAGAATGTGAAATGAACTGAGATACTTTAATACTAAAATACTTTATTGATTTAATCATTCAACCAATAAACCAGTTTTTTTCTGATTTCATATAGTCCTAACAAATGAATCGTTTTTAAAAGGCAATATAAAAACTCAATTAATTTCTTAGCCTAGAAGAGGAGTATTTTGATAAATTCCATTTCTTCTGTTTCAAGGAAATCTCTTACTGTTTCCAGAGAATTTTGTTAAATGCATATGTCAACATTTAAGCATTTCCAAATATACAACTGTAGTTTATCTTGATTAAGCCTGTTTTTAATATAGTAGCATTCTGAATTTCTGATCTCTTTGTATTATATTGTAGGTACACAAAATAAAATAATATCATACTAATTCTTCCACTGTTTTCAGGATATACCCTGAAAGTTTTTATTAAAAATATCCAGTCTCCCGCTGAACTTATTTGTCTGTGATTTTTCTTTTTTCTTTTCTTTTTTTTTTTTTTTTTTTGAGACAGAACCTCAAGCTATCCCCCTGGGTAGAGTGCCGTGGTTTCACAGCTCACAGCAACCTCCAACTACTGGGCTCAAGCGAGTCTCCTGCCTCAGCCTCCCAAGTAGCTGGGACCACAGGTGCCCACCACAACGCCTGGCTATTTTTTGGTTGCAGAGAACTCAAGAACGCTTAGTAGATGGATTGGATTCATCAAGTTTTCCATATTTAAGACAATAGATCAATGTCACATATGTATAAAGTTAAGAGAGCAAAATTTAAACATCCTATCTAGTTCAAACTCCATTTTACTCTCACTCCGTCTTTACAATACCAGATTGTCTTATACAGCACAGCCAATTTCTTTAAAACCCTGCGAAGAAGGGGTTTGCATTCAATTATTTTCCCACAGTTCCCCTTATTTTATCACTTTTTACATTGTTCTCCGGTGTTAATACTTTTTCTGTTTTTTTTTCTTTTAAAATCATGCTGTCTTAACTATTGGTTATTTATGACCAGTATCATTATGACATGATGACAATTATGGCTTCATTTGTCTCTACGATGATAGTGCCCAAAACTGTTCTATTTGCATTTTGATTCTGTACCACTTTTAGAATGAGGAAATCTTATTTTTCTTCCTAGATAGTTCTCAGAGCCGTCGGGGCCTTTGTCTTCTACTTTAGCCTCTACCTGTATCCTAATTCTTCACTCCTTACTTAGACTATGGAATTGCCTTCTAAAGGGTCCCTGAATGTTGATAGAATCCCCTATAATACACCCTTCAGAGCACCAAATCTGTATAATTTTCCCTCTTAAATTCAATCTGCATCTTTCAATTGCCTGTCTATATGTATAGTCAAAATTCCTCCGGAAAGTTTCCGATATTTTATTAATTATCTGAACTGTGACTACCTTTCAAGGGCTACCTCCCCATAGTCCCACCAGCACAGAACTGTTACAATCAGGCAGAAATGACTGCAGGTTCACCAATATCACTTATTTCATTGTGTGGCAAAATTTTGGACATGAAGTTTCCTCTTATTGGAACCCTTGTTAGCCTTCCTCAAACTAGACTATGTATTTCTTTTATTTCAAAAATTATCTAGGAAAAAATTCCAGCTAGGAACTCTTTCCTAATCTAATCTTAATATTCAATGTACATTCACATTTGTCAGAATTCTTATCTCAATTGTTCATGAGCGTATTTGTCTACCACACTAGATTTTTTTCTTTTTACTGGCAGAGATTCAGTATTACTAACCTGTAAATAGAAGATATTCATATAGTACGAATCTGACAAAAGGGCTAATAACCAGAATTTACAGAGAACTCAAGCAAATCAACAAGAAAAGAACAAACAACCCAATTAATCAATGGGCAAGATAAATGAATAGAACCTGAGAAATAAATAGAAAGAAGAATGGCCAAGAAACACGTGAAAAAATGCTCATCATCCCTAAGCATCAGGGAAATGCAAGTCAAAACCACCTCGAGATATCACTTAACCACAGTGAGAACAGCCCACATTACAAAACCCCAAAGCAGCAATGCTGGTGAGGGTGCAGAGCGAAGGGAACACTGACATATTAATGTTATGGGATTGAAAACTAA
>CAUYQV010088588.1:0-15537 GCA_963574575.1 Galagoides demidoff
AACATTTTAAAACAATAACTGAGAAAAATGACATGAAGGCTGTGTTGATCAGTTTGATGGAAGCATTTCGGATTGCATGTGAAAACCCCACACTGTACCCCAGAAGTGCATTAATGTACATAGTTACCATTCAATAAAAAATAAAAAATAAAAAGTATTATGGCACTATGTATTAAGAGCTATAAAAATCTTCTAAAGATAAATATTTCACAATATAGTTAATATTTTGACCAATAATACAATTTGGAAAATTTATTCAAAGGCACAACTTTTGACAAAAAAAGAACGAAAGGTTACATGAAGATATTCAGTACAGAATTATCTATAACTAAAAATTAGAAATTAAATGCTTATCAATAGGGAAACAGTAAGGCAAATTATAGTATATCAATCCTATAATGCCTTATGTAGTGTTTTCATAAGAACATGATACTTTTTGAGAGATGCATGCAAAAGTCTAAGACAATATTATATGGCATAGGCAGGCAAAAGGAAAGGGTAACGCGATGGGCAACATTAACTTCAGTAAAAAAAAAAAAAAGGATCTTAATTTAATTATGGTAACATTATTAAAAATAAAGCAGACCTAACATTTTCTTTTGAAGTTAAGTCTACTACATATAAGCAAAATAGAAATTAAAGCTATCAGAGAAATCTGACAAGTGGATTTTATAATAACAAATATGTAAGTATGCCAAATATTTTTAAAAGACCAAGTTAAACAGAAAATTTTTTTAAAAAATCAGTTTTTAAATTTATTGCTTTACCAGTATATGTTATAATCTGATATAATTCAATTATTTTACACTGGCCTATTTTAAACTTTATAGATGTTTATTTTAAAATAAAGCAACACACCTTAGAATACTATTATCAATAACTCCATCGCTAAAACTGCAGCACACTAATCTCACCTGGAGTTGACGGCCTTTCAAGCATGTTCAAATGATGGGAAATGAAGGCCTGGCTATCATGAACAGTATCCATATCAATCTCCTCCTCATCTTGAGAATTTGAGAACTAAATAAAACACACACAAACAAAGCAAAACAAAGGGATAAAAGAGCCACTATATCACTTCACATTTGCATCTCAGATCTTAGGAAAAGCAGCAGAGGGGCCATAGGACACACCCCCAGATAATCTTAAAAGGAAAAGCAGTTTCTTTTCCTCAAAAGGTAATAAGAGAGAGAAAAGATCATGTGCTTCAGCCTCCAGATAAAGCTGAAGGAAAATCACTGGAAATGTAACAGCAACTAAAATCTACTCCTATGTTGTGGGAACAAGTCGTGTGCCTCAGTGGTATGTATGTGCACACATAGAGAAGAAGTATGTGGTAACAGAAGATAAATAACTGGTTGGAAGGGCTTAGAAGGACATTTGAATTCTTTTATGATTCAGTCTGTCCCATGTATTCCTGCTAAGGAAAAACCACTGCAAATATTCAAAAGATTTACAAGGAGGTGAATATCCTACACTGTTAATACAGGTTTAACCTGTATTTCTTACTCTGATTTTGAGTTTGACTTTACTGCTATCCTCATTCTTCTCCAGTATTTGACCAGGTTCTAGTGGGGACCCCAGTGGTGTATCAGCCTTCCTCTTCACTCCCTGCTGATGAGCTGATATATTACATGATGCTTCCTTGACAAGGTGATCATCTTCCTGCGGCAATATTCAAGATCAAAATTAGATTTCTGAAGACAAGTAGCTCACATTATAGCTGAAAACTAATAGCTACAGCAACCATGCAGATTAGAGCAGGCCCAGTGGCTAGAAGTAATTAGCAATGGGCATAAAATAAATTTAAATTTAACGTTTTCCTGTCTGCTAGTCTTTTTGAGGGGATAAGACAGGTATTTAGAGCTTTCCCCCAAAGAACTTATCTTTTGGTGCCATTTTTTTCTCTTATCCTGAAGAGTGTGTGTGCATAAATTAACCTATATGAGGAAGAATTATAATCATACTCATTTTCATGGGTTTCTAAATATTTAGATCTGAAAGAGCTCTTTAATAAGACTCTTTTTTCTACGTAAGGATTTGTATGTGTTCTTTATAACTCAAACTCTAGGACACATTTTAAATTTATAACAAATTAATACAATTATACGTCAGAAAGTTTAGTTGAGTAAGTAAATCCAAAATGACTAATATTAACTATGATAGAGAGAATCTGAGTTTTTTAAAGTGTCAAAACACCAGTAGGGAATTGCCTGGCAAATAATCTGGTTAAATATTGGTGAAAAATGAAGCTTGAGTTTTGGAGACATTTTGTCATCTAAATTATTTCAGAAAATCTTTCTTTAAATTACAGTAAAATGATTAATATGTATCCTAAAAGTCTTTCTACAAAAAGTCCGGTAATTTTATAATGCACAAGTAGAAATAAAAGCTTTTTAATGGCAAACATCTACATATAAATTAAAAAAATAAAATAGTCTCCTCCCAAATCAGCAGATTATTCATTATTCATTCAGTTATTTATGTATTTCTTTCAACAAGCATTTACCAGGTACTTATAATATGTTTAGAAGTATGTTAGGTATTACACTGTAACAATTAAAAACACAGGGCCCCTGTGTTCACATGGCCTGTATGGACAAGATAGGTTGATGTATAATAGGTTAAACATTAATTTCTATCTACTACTACTCAGAGAAGAAGTTCTATGTTCAAGTAGAAAAAAATCATTATGCCATCACAAAGGGAGCAAAACAGACTGGCCGAACATTGTTTGGTACATGTCATCGTGCAGTTGTCAGTAGTACTTTATAATTCGTGAAGTACTAAATAAATGTCTGACAGCAGGTTTTAAAATGGCACAAGAAACTGTGTTAGTGGCTATAAAATGCACCCGTTCACAGGGCACAATTCTCCTCTCTAGATGACTCTAATAAAATTACGCATCCTCTAATACGTGAGATTCTTACAGGGTTCTGAAATCCAACTAGCTGTGTGTGACTGCTTGGATTATTCACAGCTTCTTGGTTGCCTGCTACGGCCTCTGGAATTATGGTAGGATTCAAGACAGCTTTTTTCTCCTTTAGATTAAGAACCAACCCAAGTTCTGGCAAGGGTAAACATGAAGGTCTACTAAGGCCAAAAAGTGTGAAGTACAAGTCCACGGCACCACATCGTAATCTCCAGTCATGTGAAGTACCTAAGTAGCAAATAATAAAGAAATAAAATCAATATGCACATTTATCTATAGATTAGCTGTTTCAGAACCTAAACACAGAAAATTTATTTTATTTTTTTATTTTCATTTTTTTTCCCCAGAGGGAATTTTATAATTGGAAAAAAATTTATCACACCTTTCTTCTTAAAAAATGAATATGAGACATCAGCTACAAATCTAACATTCCAAAACCAGTATTTTCTCTGGCCTTAAATTTTTCTTTTAATTCTTTCTCCTCTGTAATTATTCCATATTCATTCATTCTCTGTTCATCTGGTCTGATTCTCTTCATTAATGACCTATTAGAAAGCACTCCACAAGCCTTCACACACCCTTTTTGCTGAAACAAATTCTCTAATCCCTAGAACTTAGTACTTTCAGGTTTTAAATATAATAAGAAATCATACAACTATTTGAAGTAACAAAATTCTAAACTTGGCTTACTGTACAGAATGAAAATATTTTGGTAAAAACTTTTTTATTTGTATTATTGTACTAATTTAAAAAAATACAAATATACAAACCACAGAAATAACAGCAGGTAGTAAGCACATACTTGACTTGAAAAAGACTAGGTGGGTCAAAAGTCAGTTTAAACTAGTCGAGAGACTTTCTTTAAATTTCTCAGTCTCCATTCTTTCATCTCTAAGTAAGGAGTTTTGACCTGGAATCCAACCTTACCCAAAGCAATGACAGACCACAGCACACTGGTATCAGGTTCTTTCCTACTTTCCTTTTCTCCCCAGTACAGCATTGCTACCAAATAGAACTGACTGGAAAAAGGAAATTTATCATCTAGGATTAGAAAATCTCTTTGGTTCCTGGTCAGAATTTTAAATAATCTGGAGAATTTAAAAGTGAACAGAAGGATGTGGAAATTCTTCTCAATAAGAAAAACAAACTATAAATACTTAATTTTGCCTAAGAACTATAGTTTCAAAATTGAGGGTACCGTAATACACATACTTAAAAAGGAAAACATTTAGGACATCAGAAATATTGAACTTTGTGTTTTTCAACAACAAATTATTAGACTAAGCAAATAATAATCTAATAGTGATTCTGGTAAGGCTTACTCTAACAGGTGCGTAACTATTAATTACATGCAAAGGAAATCCATAATGGAGGAAATTAGTGCACTGTGCCAGCCATTTTGCACGCTATATTGTTGGGAAACAGCTCTCATCATTCCTATTTGAGACATTCCAGTTTGGCTATTGTGTGACATACGACATTAATAGAGACAAAGGGCAAAAGCTCCTGAAGAGGTTTGTGTTATTACATCAGACAAACTAGAAATGGAAAAAATGGAACACAGTGAAAGTAAAAATGTGACACTGGAAACCCATTTTCTGTCTCTGGAATATGCATATGTGGACACTTCAATGGCCGGACATCATATTTTTTGTAGACATTCAAAAAAATCCCCCACAAACCAAAAACAAAAACAAAACAAAAGACTAGACTGGGCATCAGCAAACCCCATCTTCACCAAAAAAAAAGAAAAAAGAAAAGAAAAGAAAAATAGCTGGGCACTGTAGTACATGCCTGTAGTCCTAGTTACTTGGGAGGCTGAAGGGGGAAGAAAGCTTTAGCTCAGGAGTTCAAGGCTGCAGGGAGCTAGGATCATGCCACTGCACTCCAGCTGGGTGACAAAGCGAGATCATACTCAAAAATTTTTTAAATAAATAATCTGTTTATTTAAAATTCTTAAGCAACTAGGAACACAGACTATATAATATAAAAGATCCTTCTCTTTAAAAGTGTTTGTGGCTCAGTGAGTAGGGCACTGGCCCCAGCTAAACTACAACAAAAAAATAGCTGGGCGATGTGCTGGGCACCTGTAGTCCCAGCTACTTGGGAGGCTGAGGCAAGAGAATTGCCTAAGCCCAGGAGGTGGAGGTTGCTGTGAGCTGTGACTCCACAGCACTCTACTGAGGGCCACATAGCAAGACTGTCTCTAAAAAAAAAAAAAAAAATGTTTACTATCTTTTTGTGGAGGATTATTAATTTAAAAGGTGTATGAGAACTAGAAAAAACATTGTTGAGGACAAACGAGGAAATGTGAATTATATACTGGGGTGGAGTGGGACGCTACTGTGGTTATGTAGGAGAACGACTTTATTCTCCAGAGCATATACTGAAGTACAAGTTACCATACATAGGAAAGTGTGAAATGGTAGCTAAATGTACCTTTTTTTTTTTTAAACAAAATATCCATTATAAAATTTTGCAAAATAATATCTACATATTGGCAACCTCTTTTTAAAGTTTTGTACTAAATATTTTAGAAATACAGGTATATTCAGCTGCAATTTCCTATGTATGGTGACTTTGGGACACCCTGTATTTTAAGATGAGGAACATAATATAATTTATTTTCAAATGGTTCAGAAAAAATGAGGGAGTGAATACAGGGTGGCCATGAAGTTTGTGTGCAATTTAAAATTACACATGAACTTCATGTGCAACTTTATATACAAAAAAAGAGAAGGAAAAGAAGATAAAGAATTAAGGTGAATGCATATGGTTATTCATGGAATGACTCATTAAATTTTTCTAAGTTTGACATTTTTATTAAAAAATGATGAAGATAAAAAAGTTATGTGAAAATAAACAATAGAATGAGTTAAGATACCTGAAATGTGTATGAGTGAGTTTACATATAGAACCCTGTATGTGTATCTATTTTCAAAGCAAAACTGTTAGAAAGGTACTAGATTACCTCCCAGAATTTAAAGCTATCACATAGGGCAGAGACCAGGCAGCCTGGGACCTTAAAAGTTTAAGTCTGAGAACCTTCTTTCTGCCATATGTAGCCTTTAAAGTGACTTAGTTACCAAGAGTCCCCAGGTTCTATACCTGATTTTATTTCTGTTGTGTCAACCATAAAGAGAAATATTTTAAGATGTAGGGTTTTTTTTTTTTTAATGTCTGGGAAAGTTCTCAGTCTTTTGTGTTAGATCCATGTCTCAAGTATTACAATAGGGCTGTCAGCTTTCCTAGTACAGTCTTCCCTCAATAGAGAGTTTTCAGACTGTAAATCTGTTCTTCTTTAACACATTTTAAGAATTCAAACTAAGGCCAGGCAAGGTGGCTCACTCCTATAATCCCAGCACTCTGGGAGGCCAAGGTGGGTGGATTGCCTAAGCTCATGAGTTTGAGACCAGCCTGAGACACAGTGAGATACTGCCTCTAAAAACAACCAAGCAGGTGCCTGTAGTCCCAGCTTCTAGGGAGACTGAGGCAAGAGAATCCCTTAAGCCCAAGAGTTTGAGGTTGCTGTGAGCTATGATGCCACAGCACTTTACCAAGGGCACAAAAGTGAGACTGTCTCAAAAAAAAAAAAAAGAACTTAAACTAAATAAGTTCATTTGGTTAACCTGTATATTTTACCTGATAAATTATTTTTCACGAAAGTTTGCTATTGATTTTACATAACTGTTAACATTTTAAAGATTTTAAAAAGTGCTTTAGATGCATAGTTTCAAATGAATCTTTAAATTTAGATGCATTGTTTTTCAGCTAAAATAAAAAGCATAGTTTTAGAAATTAGAGTTTACTTTATATGGGAATGACTTTTTAAGACTTCTTTTCTTATATTAAGAAAGAAAATGTAAAACAGTCTATAGTGACAACATCCAGAAACAATAATTCATAATGTTTGGTTTGCTGTTTTCTGGTTGTTTCTACGCATATATATACTTTTACTTTGATAGGAATAATTGTTAACTATGTCTGCTTTAGATTGGGTAAGATTATTTTAAAGATGCTATATGGAATTATCCTCCTGTTTTGGAATCAAGCATGCCTACAATCAAAATGTGTTAGTTCTTCAAGAGATGCACTTCCTAATAGGAGAACAGGAACTTGGTATTAAATTGTGAGTCAATTAAGCAGCCACTAATGACATGGGCAAGACCAGTTATTTTCCAACATTTTAGAAAGAAGATAAAGTGACACACTCCAAACTTAAGTATTTGCATGAATACCCACTGTTCTCCCACCATCTATCTGTAATAGCTCTGTTTATTTTTCAGCAAAATGTATTTCAGCCTAGCTTTATATTGAATCTTTAAACCAAAACCAGTATCACAATTTCAAATTACTAGAGACACAGGGTAAATTTTCCTTAAATATACATGTGTAACATTTCTAACCATCCAATTAAAGAAAAATGGAATGACTTACATAAAAGGAAATACAAATAGCTAAAATACATGAGAAGCATAATGATAATATCACTATGCTAGTCTAACTTTTTGAGTATTTAATATGAGGCACCATGCTTTACAAATACTAAATCATGTAATTATCAGTTTGCAGAAGTAGATATAATTGTCACCTGTATTTTATAAACCAAAAAAACTTTAGACAAGTCACATAATGAGTAAATAACTAAGAGTCAACCCTTAGCCAACTGGTTCTAGAGCTAGCATTCCTAAGCACTGTTATCTTGCCTCTTGACCTCACTCAAATAATGTAAACTAAAACTATGATGAAAGTCCATGATCTCCAAGGTAGAGAACAAGAAACAGTGTGTATTTAAAAAAAAAAAAATACAAGGTATATATTATTTTATTTATACTATATGACCCTGGGAGGATATACAAGAAATTAGTTACCTCTGGGAAAGGCCAGTAGGTGGCTATGGAAAAGAGGTCAGAAGATCTATTTTTCACTCCTTTGTGACTTTCTGTCATAAAAATAATAATACTTTTCACGTTCATGTTTATAGCGAGCCCTTCAATCATTTGACACTTTAACATAATTAATATTTTTGTTTTCTCAACCACCTGTGGAGCAAAGTGAGTATATCCTTAAATGTTATCACAGCCACCACCGTGAAGGTGTAACATGCTACTTAAAAAAAAAAAAAAAAAGACAAAAACTTTTAACTTTAGTTCTTAAATGCTACTAAATTGAAAGTCTGCTGTAAAATAGCAATATTCTAACAATAAAAATGATTGTTTTAATCATTGCTCTCTCACCAGAATTCATAAGTTTCCAGAGTTGATCTACCAGGGCTTCATTGCATAAGGGAGACTCCATGTTCTTAGTAAATGGTGGGTTCTTAGTCAACATGTTTAGAATCTTATGCCTGAAAGATCAAAAACAAATTAAACTGTTGCTGAGCCTTTGCTGACTGATGCTATGCATAGGAGATACCATAAAGTATTTAAAAATTATCTCTAATTCTTCCTTCCTATTTCATCATTTGATATTTGCAGAAAAAATATAACCATTTTTTAAACATATATTTAACCAACTATGTGCAGGCATCATGCTATGTGATAGACATACAGACACAAAAGAAGAAATAAGTCCTCTCTTTTGTAAGCTATATTCCAGTGGGGGAGACAAAATTTATCAAATATCCAAACAATAAAATTAATACTTATGTAAAGGAAGTATTTATGTGCCTATGTATAGAAAGAACTAGAGGATTTTTATAGGCTTTTATGACTTGAAAGACTTGATGTAGTCCAGGGGAATCAAGGGAGCATCCTAGTAGAAGTGATGTTTATTTAGCTCTAAATTATAAAGGAGTAAGTGATTATAGGTAATTACTTTTCTTCCCTCCTGACTATAAGGTTTCTCCCTAAATCCTTCACAGCTTTACCTAAGTCTTCCCCAGTCTGTAATTCTGGATATATAATAAAATAATGAAAACAGAAAATTTGGGAAAAATCTGGAAACATAATGGAAAATCACGTTTAAATTTCAATTCCATTCCTATTGAAGGCCATTCTTACCATATGAGTTTTTAAAATCAACCCAGGGCCACAAAAATAAAATATCTGAGTTTGGGGCAAGAGAGGAGACTGCCACTGACTTTGAGTGAGATATGAGGTTTTACCTATCTTTTAAGGTTAAGAATTCCATCCAGGCTTAGAGCCTGTTGCTCAGTGGCTAGGGTGCCAGCCACATACACTGGAGCTGGTGGGTTCGAATCTAGCTGGGCCTGCCAAACAACAATGACAGCTACAACCAAAAAGTAGCTAGGCATTATGGCAGGTGCCTGTAGTCCCAGCTACTTGGGAGGCTGAGGCAAGAGAATCGCTTAAGCCCAAGAGATTGAGGTTGCTGTGAGTTATGACACCACGACACTCTACCCAGGGTGACAGCTTGAGACTCTGTCTCAAAAAAAGAATTCCATCCAATTAACAAAGCCAAAAATAGCAGTTCTATATGATGGTTAACTAATGAATTTTTTTAAAAAGTAATAATAATGGGGACAAAAGAGAAAAGGAGAGACTTTCTATTCAAAATATCAAAAACAGAGAAAAGCAAAAGTAGACTAGATGTCCCAGAACATCAAAAATACACACCCAGAGTAACTGCTGTGTACTAATGCTTCTATTTTGTGACCATTTGTTGTCATTGAACATTTTCAAAAACATGTTGAAATTTTTTATAATTATTAAGTATAAATTATGTGCTGGACGATATTAAGTAGAGCCCAAGAGGTTCTCTAATGGTGATATAAATGAACCATGTTAATTAAGAAGACAATAAGCTAAAAATAATCATAAAAATCAATCTTTAAATAGATTTTGGTTCAGATTTTAAAAAACAGTGCTCTGAAATTTGAATGAATCTTAACAGTGCCACAAGAGTATTTAAGAAACCATTATTCATAAATATATAAATATATTTATGTATTTATAAAGCAAAAAATTTTGATTATCTACTAAAAATGGGAGAGATCTTGGCCAGGCACTGTGGCTCATGCCTGTAATCCTAGCATTCTGGGAGGCTGAAGTGGGTGGATTGCTTGAGCTCTGTAGGAGTTCAAGACAGCCTGAGTCAGAGTGAGATCCTGTATCTAAAAAATAGCTGGGCACTGTGGCAGGTGCCTATAGTCCCAGCTACTCAGGATGCTGAGACAAGAGAATTAGTTGAACCTGAGAGTTTGAGGTTGCTATGAGTTGTGACACCATGGCACTCTACCTACAGTGACAAAGTAAGACTCTGCTTAAAAAAAAAAAAAAAGAAAAAGAAAAAAGAAGACAGAGATCTGAAACAGAACTATATATGCATGCTAATATTAGTTCTGTTTAATGTAATTTAAAAGCAAATGAATACATGACAAACTTTACAATGTGTACTATAATTATACTTACATTCAAATATATAAGCTCCATTAGATAAAGAGATAAGGCTGTTGTCCTTTAATATGAATATATAATTAAAAATGGGTGATTATGGCTTGGTGCTCACAGCACAGTGATTACAGCTGTAGCCACATGCACCAAGGGTGGCGAGTTCGAACCCAGCCCGGGCCAGCTAGCCATCAATGACAACTGCAACACAAAATAAATAGCTAGGCATTGTGGTGGGCGCCTTATAGTCCCAGGTACTTGGGAAGCTGAGACAAGAGAAATGCTTAAGCCCAAGAGTTTGAGATTGTTGTGAGGGGTGATGCCACAGCACTCTACTTAGGGCATCATAATGAGACTCTGTCTCAAAAAAAAAAACGGTGATTATGAGATTTGTTTTTCCCCATGTCAGCCTAACCTTAGCATACCAATCACAAAGCCTAGTTATTTAAAACACAATCCAGGGTGGCACCCATAGCTCAGTGGGTAGGGCGCTGGCCACATACACTGAGGCTGGCAGATTTGAACTCAACCTGGGCCAGCTAAAACGACAATGACAACTCCAACAAAAAAATAGCCAGGTGTTGTGGCAGGCACCTGTAATCCCAGCTACTTGGGAGGCTGAGGCAAGAGAATTGCTTAAGTTCAAGAGTTGGAGGTTGCTTAAGCTATGACGCCAAAATACTCTACCCAGAGCAATAGCTTGAGACTATCTCAAAAAACCCCAAAAACCAAAAAACAAAAGACACACGCACACAATCTAGATTATAAATCAAGAACTATAAAATATAAACAGTGAGATACGCACAAAGTTTACATATATAACAAGTATTACTTAAAACACTGAAATGAAAGGTGACTTAACCAGAAGTCATTGTTTCAAACTGAAACAATGAACATCTACCATTGGTCAAAAACCAAATTCTCTTTAGTGTACCCACTGAAAATCTAACATTGGTCAAAAACAAATTCTCCTTTAGTGTACCATAATGTCTCATGTGGATTTCTCATACCTAGATGCCTTTCAGTGAGGTTATTCTATGTCAATTAGAAGAAAATTATCTGTCAATTGATACAAGAAGTTGAGCAAGACAATTAAGGTATCTAAGTCTATGGTCTTGTTTCTAATTGAGATAGCTGTAAGTTAATTTCTATCTTTAAAATTCTATTCTATGAAGTCACAATATTAAAACAAATGAATTAAAAATATGAGTGCCTGCTATGTGCAAAAGAAACAAAAATGGTCAGTTTTAATCCTATCTGAATGTACTATAAACATTGTACTTTGTAAAAGAAAGCATCAGAAATGAAGGAAATAACTAAAAAGGATACAAAAATGAATGTAGTTACTAAATTAGGATTTGAATTCTATTTTCCTTTTTCTAAATTTTTAATGTTACCTTTTCTAAAAATTCTCAGTCTAATGAAAACTGAAACTTTATATGAGATAGAAAAGAACTAATGACATGTCCCAAAATATTTTTTTTTATTTTTAAAAAAGTGAAATCAATCAATAGAGAGGGTTTATTATTTAAGAGACGTAAGGTATCCTCCACATTTATTACAAACCATTACATAAGGTTTTCTCCAACTTGTAATAGAAATCATACTTGAGATTATAGTGTATAAACTTTATCAAATATATTTTGCAAATTTCTTTCCAAAAAAAAAAATTTCTTTCTAAAGGCAAATCAAATTAAAAAATGAAAAAGGATATGAATAAATGCATAACATATTCTCCTATTCTTAAAAATCATAAAAATTGTTCTGTGTATAATCTGAAGTTATATAATTCACTTTAGGACTTATAATATATTATAGTATATAAACTAACCTTACATAGGGCACAGGGTCATTCTGAATCATATTAAGTAGCCATTGTAGTTCTTCATAACTCCTGTCCACTGAAAATAGAAAAAAGAAAATATATTTGTTGTTAATTATAACAAATTAAATAACAAATAACAAGTGACAAGCTAGGAGTTTACAAATGATATTTAGGAGTCTGCCTTGGTTGAATTTTCAGAGTTAGGCTATAGGCAGGCTCTTGTATTTACTTAACTTCCTGACCCTTTAAATCACAATGATAGTTCTGAAACAATCACGTAAAGTATAAAAATGGGAGGGAATCCAATTTTAAGAACTCGTTTCTAAGAATGGTTAGGGAACCCAATTCTTAGTAAAAGAATTAGGCTTGAATATTCTTCCTCTCAATTTATAAGATTTCCAAAGACAAAACAGTCACTTCCTCCCAGTGCAGCAGCCCTTTTTGACCCTGCCTGCTCTGTTTTCTTGAAAGCATACTTTCATTTTCAATCTTTCAATTAAAAAGTCACTTTGGGGCGGCACCTGTGGCTCAAAGGAGTAGGGTGCCAGCCCCATATGCTGGAGGTGGTGGGTTGAAACCCAGTCCCAGCCAAAAATTGCAAAAAAAAGCCACTTTGCTTGGCTTACATGGTACATCATCCTGAAATTCTTTTCCCAAAGATCACCAAGAATATGGAAAAACCTCCACTTGGAAGCCAATAACTATAGTGCCATGTGCATAATTTTTACATCATTAAATAGCTCCAACCAATGGCAAATGCAACATAAAAACTTATAATTTACTATGAGCCCTATATTAGAGATAACTGGACAAAATTTCTGTAAATAAAATTGTGTTTCTAGACATTTAAATTATGACACCCACTCAACTGTTTTTGCTCAAGTGATTTCTTCCATTTAAATTAAAGAGCTGTCTTAACTTTCCAGCGTAATATAAAAGGCAATTACAAAAATAGTACTATGCATATAATTCATATAAAATGACTAAAATAGCTATTTCCATTCACCTTTTCAACAAGTTTTGCTTTTATGATTTGAAATGCTTTGTCTTCAAAATTTTATTCCCAATATTTTCATTTCTTCCACTTTCTAATTTGAATATTTAAACAAAATTTAAGACAAAGTAAAGTCTTGATTCATAGCTCAAATTTAAACACCAATCAATCAAATTATGCCTATCAATTAGCAATCTTTTGGAAATCATACTATTTCATTTCATATAGTACTAATTCATGAAATTTTCTTCATATTTATTAGACACTGAATATCATTCACACATATTAGGAAAGAAGTTGAAAACACTAGCGTATTTGGAAGATCTCAAAACTTCTAGATTTCATGAATGGGAGAGACCCTGAAGCAAAACTGGAAACAAAAAATTACATTATTTTTTCCTGCCAAGAAATTCATTTAACAATAACAATAGAACCACTATTTTCACAATTATTTCTTACAAGCAAGGCTATTTTAACCTTCAATAAAAAAGAACAAATGTTACGGCCCTTTCAGAATTTAGGGCAGTAACATGTACATATTATACTCTTCCTTTACTTTCTGAGTGTAAACAAGTATTTGTACTAAAATTTATAGATGATTACCAAGATTAGGGTACACACTCCTCTACCTAACATTTTTAAATAAATCAGTGTCTACTAAAGAACTTCCCTCACCCCTTTCCTTTCTTTTCCAAAGTCAGACAAGAGGTATAGCATGCTTTAACTCAGTGGTTCTCAACCTTCCTAATGTGGTGACCCTTTAATATAGTTCATGTTGTGGTGACCCCCAACTATAAAATTATTTCTGTTGCTACTTCGTAACTGTAATTTTGCTACTTGTTATGAATAGTAATGTAAATATCTGATATGCAGGATGTATTTAGGCGACCCCTGTGAAAGGATCCCTCAACCCAGGGGTTGAGAACTGTTGCTTTAACTTATTTATGCTTCTGATATTTTAGAGCTTTCATCTGGAATTTTAGATGTAGAGTACATTTACATATTCCTTCTACTTGTATGCTGTTTCTAAAAAAGTTACTTTTTAAACGTGGACTAAATTTAATGCACCAATTTAACAAATTGTTCATTTCATATTTTTGCCAATCTTGATTCATATGCAGGTCAGCTGAAAATTATGCCTGGGAATTGTTTTGTTTTCGCTAAGTAAATTATTTCAGGTTAATGTGAGGATACAAACAACCAAGTCAAAACGTTTGATTTTGTTAGGACATAACCAAGGTTATGTCCCCACACACAAAAGGTGTGCTAAATACCCCCACCTTGTGCCCATTCAGTGATAAACACCCACCCCCCTCCTCCCCAAGCTTGAATTGAAATGAGATTTTCTACTATGTGGGTTAGCATCAGATTATTTACTGGCTTCATATTAGTACTGAGTACACTGGATAACTGCTTTTTCATTCTTGTGGTATTTTACTAAGAAGAATGTGTTTAAATTCCAACTAGGATATTACAAAAGATGTGAAGTCACCATCTTTTTTAATGACCAAATCCTATTCTATGGTATGCATATACCACAATCTGTTAATCCATTCCTGAGTTGGTGGGCATTTATGTTGTTTCTATGTCTTGGCGACTGTAAATTGAGTTGTGATAAATAATCTACTGGGAGTTGTTCTTAAGAATGATATACAGGACATGTAGCTATAATCCCACCAGGCTACATGAGCAACAACTTAGCAAGGTAGAGAGTCTTGGATCATAATTTTCCCTAAATACTAATAGCCATTTATTTGCTCACTGTCTTGTCTCTTCATATTCAGAACAATTCAGAGGCCACACTATTCTTTTACCTTGTATGATAGCCTGGTTCTGATGTTGCCAAGAAATTACATATTTCTCCTTAACCTTAAAAATTAAAGTTTCATCAGATCTACCTTAGGTCACCTCCACTCATACCCTTTCAAAGTATTCTATTATTTCTTATATTACTGCTTTCTCCCACCTGCTCTATTCTTCGTGACTTTTTCTTTCTTTACATTTCCATCTCTTTACAGTTCTCTTCTGAATTTCTGAAAATGTTTTGAGTATGTATTTGTATGTGGGTTCTCTTACCCAGTTTTTGGCCTTACCTATGTATGTGTTTTTCTACCTCATGAAGCCTTGCCTAGTTACTGAAGTTCCTATTTATGTTTGTTACCCTACTTTCACAAACACAAATTTTTACACAAGTATAAGATGATTTCCTTAATCCTTCTTAAAAATTTCCCCCAAATCTTCCCCCATTTCTAAAAGTAATATGCAATTAAAGATACAAGATGATGGCTTGGCACCTGTGGCTCAATCGGCTAAGGCGCCAGCCACGTACACCTAAGGTGGCGGGTTCGAATCCCCAGCCTGGGCCTGCCAAACAACAATGATGGCTGCAACCAAAAAATGGCCGGGCATTGTGGCGGGCGCCTGTGGTCCCAGC
>CAUYQV010088593.1:0-18924 GCA_963574575.1 Galagoides demidoff
CTAAGACATTACTCAGGAATAAAAACAAAGCAAGAGGAATCACCCTACCAGACCTCAGACTATACTATAAATTAATAGTGCTTAAAACAGCATGGTATTGGCACAAAAACAGAGAGGTAGATGTATGGAACAGAATAGAAAGCCAACAGATAAATCCAGCTACCTACCGTTACCTTATCTTTGATAAGCCAATTAAAAATATTGCTCACTTATTTGTATGGCGTTTTCTATGAGCCCTTCTCACGGAGGAGAGAACTCCCATCTGCTTGGCCATGGATTCGGTACCTTTTGTTTGTATCTTTGTGGTCGCAGCTCACCTCAGCAGGGTTGACATGCATTCTTCAACCTTCTCTCTTGGCTCAGCTCCAAACCATTGGCTTACTTGCTAAACTTCTGTCTTTTAACCCTCCTTCTGGATGGGAGCCACTGTGGAAAGCTGGCTACAGTCTGCCATCTTACCTCCGCCCCTCCCAAAGAAATTTTTATTAGAGTCTTAGAATGTTTTTGATAGATATTCGAAAATTTTTCCTGATTTATGTGGAAATATAAGAATCTATTTGGACACCCACATGGCAGGCCCTGATCAGCCTTGGTGATGTGAATCACTGAGTGCACCAGGGAGGCAGCTTGGCTTCCCTTTGTTAACACCTCAACTAGTAAGGACCCCGTTGGTGCATCTGCAAGGAGTCAAACACCATCCCTGTCTGTATAACTGATCCAGAAAGCCACAAACATATGCAAGGTGTCTGAGGCCATGCAGAAGCCAGAGTAAAGCCCTAAGAATTTCTATGAAAAACTGTGTGAAACATACAAACTACTAAACCATTATATGTAATTGCTAAGGGGGATGAGAACAGGCCAATTGAGTAGAAATATGGCCAAAGCCTTCAAGAGGCTAAAGGAAAAACTGTGGGCAGTCCTGGTGGCAGACTTCCCTGACCTGGCCAAGTCTTTTGAACTGTAAATATCAGGTGAAGAAAAAGAACAACTGGGGGAGTGCTCACACAGAATGTAGCATCCTGGGCAGGACCAGTTGGTTATGTCTCTAAGCAACTTGATGGGGTCTCAAAACAATGGCCCCCATGCACTTGAAGCCACTGCCATGCTGGTGCAAGAGCCTAAGTTGACTTTGGGACAAAAATCAAAATTCTGGGTACCATATGCAGTGATCACTATTATGAACACTGAGAGGTATCATTGATTAAAAAACTCATGCCTCACCAAATATCAAAACTTACTGTGTGAAAATCTTAGGTTAGTTAAAAAGATTATATGCATGAAGCCATGCACTTAGGACAGGGATAAAATAAATTAAGCGGCTTCTGGGAAGATACTGTTACATTCCCCTGTTGGCCACCCTTGCCAAGCAATCAGCCATCATTATGTGGCATGCAACCAACACAATGCTAGACAGGGACCATCCCTGCCACCTGAAATTCAGTCCTACAGGGAAGTAGTCCCTTTTAAAGATGTGCATATGGACCATACTGAGTTGTCCAGATGTAGAAGAAACTGGTGCTTACTAGTTATGGTGTACTGCACGTACTTAGTATAGGTGGAAACCTTCCCCACCAGGATAAAGAGGACTTCTGATGTAGTAAAAGTATTGCCCAGAGAAATCATCCCATGGTTTAAGTTACTACTCTGGTTTAAATTTGCCAATGGGCTAGCCTTCATAACAGAAAGAATGCAAATGATACCTAAATCTTTGGATATCATCCAGAAACTATATGTGACATATAGTCCTCAAAGTCCAGGCAGGGTAAAGTTCATGAACAGGGCCATAAGAGCAGGAATCAGTAAATGTTTCCAGGAAGCAAAGCTTAAGTGACTATCAGCCTTGCCACTGGTGTTGTTCAAAGAGGCCTCCATCAGTCCTCTTCAATTTAGCAGGGACTCCTAAAAGAACTAGGAGAGATTGAATTGAACAGACAAAATCCCTAGAAAGAGTAACAAGGAAGATCTCCACTTGGATAATTAATGATATTCTGTTTAGTCTTTTGTGTCTCTACATCCTTTCTCTCTAGAGGGTCAAGGGGATCAAGTCTAGGTCAAGGATCAGAATGTGATCCCCCTCAAGCAAAGGTAGAAAAGACTTTACACCATCATCCTGACCAAAGACATGGCAGCACAGGTGGAAGGAATCCCTGCCTGGATTCATCACAGGTTGCTGAATAGAGTTTCACTGCCCCGTGGGAAGCAAAGGTAACTTTTAAGACAGTCAACATGCCCTGCTCCAGCCACATACTGGGAGCTGGCTAGTCAATGTATGGCTGAAGCCTGAGGAAACTCCTCAAGGGACTTGACTTAATTGAAATTTAAAGGGGGAGGAGGGATGTACAAGGGAGGAAAAAGTAAAAACTTGTATGTATATTAGCCCACCATCATGCTATAATTAAGGCCTAGGTAGAGAACCTGAGAGGGATCACAGTCCCTGATTCTAAGTGCTGATCCGGATCAGGGAAATAGAAAAGCCCAGCCAGGTGACTCTGAAGTTTACTGCCTATATAAAGAAACTATAGGACAGATCAGAAAGACTTCAGTGCCTTAGATTTTGTAGAAAAGTATTGTGGCTCAAGCGGCTAAGGCACCAGCCACATACACCTAAGGTAGTGGGTCCAAATCCAGCCCGGGCCCGTCAAACAACAATAATGGTTGCAATCAAAAAATAGCCGGGTATTGTGGCGGGTGCCTGTGGTCCCAGCTACTTGGGAGGCTGAGGCGGGAGACTCACTTGAGCCCAGGAGTTGGAGGTTGCTGTGAGCAGTGAAGCCATAGCACTCTACCCAGGGGCTCAGCTTGAGGCTCTGTCTCAAAAAAAAAAAAAAAAAAAGAAAAGAAAAGTAATGTAAAGTCAAATGTAAAAAGTGATTAATACCAGCTCCTGATATTGAGACCCCAAATTAAAATATATATGGGGGTCTCAAAAAGATGAGAATGAGAAAAGATACCCAAGAACAGTGAGGTCTAGGAGAACAAGTCTTCTCAAGGAGACCACAAGGATATACCAGCAACGTCCTCCCCATGGTGACTCAGCTCTTGAGAATTTGTAGACTTCCAAAAACTTGGAAATTTCCACTTCTGTGAAGTCCTGTAGTTCTGTGGTGTCTGGAATAGCATCTCTTGCTTTATTCAAACTGGTCAATGAAAAAGGAAAAAGAATGAAACAGATAAAAAGGGAAAGACCAGGTCAGTCAGGGAGCATAGCCATTTTGAATTCTTCTATGCCATAAGCTCCCAGTTGGTGAATAAAGCCCTTCTTCTTATGAAAAAAAAAAAAAAAAGATAAATCTACAGTAATCAAGGCAGTGTAGAATTGTTGAAAGGATAAATATATAGATCAATGGAATACAATAGAGATGTCAGAAAGAGAATCTCACATATATAACCAATTGATTTTCAACAAAGGAACAGTGATAATTCATTGGACAAAGAAACTTTTCATTAACGTGTGCAAACATTGACTACCTATAGCGATAATGATTCAGACTTACATCTGCTACAAACAATAATTAGCTCAAATGGAGCAAACCCAAATGTAGTTACTAAATTTTAAAACACATAAAAGAAAAAATAGGACAAAATCTTTGAGCTATTAGGTTAGGTAGATTTTTTTTCAATATGAAAAGAACAAATAAAAAAATTTAAATAAGTGAACTTCACCTACATTAAAAACCTCTGTTCTTCAAAGACATTGTTAGGAGAATAAAAAAAACCCATAGATTAGGAGAAAGTATGGTTGACAGATGACAGATCAGTATTTATCTGGAGTTGGTGGTAGAAATGGAGATTGAATATAAAAGGTTTAGAAGGTATTTTTAGAGGGTGATTTAATTATTCTGAAACTTGGTTGTAATTTTTACACACAACTTTATGAATTTACTGAAACTTAGTGAATTTTAAACTAAAAAAATGATGATTTTATGATTGATTATAAATTATATTTCAACGAATGTAAAAAAAAAGTTAAGAACATTAAGAACAGTTGTAGTTAGGCTTTTTACATACCCTGTTCAGAATAATCATTTGATTTTACCAATCTTTCATATAAGTATTATAGAAATAAAACTAGTAAATATGATGATTTTGGATGAATTAATTTATATTCTCTCTTATATGAGCATTTATGTTGAAGAAAGGGTCAGCTCAATTAACTACAGGAAGACAGTCTCCTATGTAACTAGAGAGTAGCTTCTGCCTCCTATCTTATACAGCAAAAGCAGCCTAGTGGTATCCATCTCCTAAAACCACAGTGCTATCTGGTGTCCAGGCTATATCTATATCTATATCTACATCTATATTTATATCTGTCTAAACACATACACATTCTTTTTATTTTATTTTTTGCTCTTGATCTTGATTTTTCCTTACTTTTATTTTCTTTGCTGTTTTGTTGCTGTTGTTTGTTTTATTTGTATTTTTACGTTTTCATTTTTATTTTCCACAATAGCAAGGGCACATTCATTCTTCTTGTGGTCTTGAAGCCCCTTTGTTCTTTTTTTTTTTTTTTTAATTTCTCTGCTTTTTTTCACTCTTTTGGTGGAGAGGTTTCTACTTTTCTCATTTTTCCCAAAATATTTCTCATACAACAGCTAAGATAGCCCTTTTGTCTCTTCATGTTATACAAAAGTATTATTTAAATTTTCTGAATCTACTGTTATTATTATTTTCTTTTTCTCTGAGGGGTGGGAGATCATGGCATTTGTCTGGCTCAAGGAGGCCATAGCCTTTTGAAGAATGTTATTGTTAGATCCACACTGTGACATATTGCTGATCTTAATTTTACCCAGGCTGACAAGGAGCTCCTGGCCCAGAGGGACCCCCTGGTTAGAAACCCCATAGTCCTAAAGTTGTGGGTGGAGTCAAAGCACCTTGCTGAACACAACCATTCTTCTCATTACTTTTTTTCTTTCTTTCTGTCCTTCTCCCATTTTCTTCAATTCTTTTCTTTTTTTTTTCTGTATCTTTTTCTTTCCTTTTGCCCTTCTCACTCATACACTTCTTCTTTTGCTCTTATACCCAAAGATAATTACAGCACCTGAGCTCTGAGACAATGCAATTTAAAGCTAAGAAGAGGTACTGAGAGGAAAAAGTAGGGGAAGGAAGTAAACAAGAAGAAAACACATGTGCAGAGGAATCAAATGGCAAAATTCTGGCAACATGTAAAACCAGACCAGAATAACCCCTAAGGAATCATGAAGTAGAAAATACAGAGGATTCCACCTATAAAGAATTAATGGAAATGACAGAAAGGGAATTTAAAATGTGGATGGAAAAAAAATAAAGGGAATTGATGAGAAAGTGGAAAAGAATCAAAAGGAAATCTATAAATAGCACCAAAAAATATATGAGAGACATGAAGAATATAGAAAAGCTATAGCAGAGCATAAGTAATTAAAGAAGTCAATCTAAAAACTTGAAGATGTTCTAGGAAGTACAAATAACAAACAGACCATGGAGCAGAAAGAATCTCAAAGGGTAAAGTTCATATTTAGAATAAAGTAAAATATTCACTCAGATAGTTAGGAGACTACAGGAAACATTTAAACATACAAATCACAGAGATTCCCTCAAGGGTAAGAATAACATCCAAAAGGAATGGAAGCACTACTGGAGGATATCATAATTGAAAATTCCCCAAGTATCTCTAAAGATTTGGAAACATTACTTATAGAGGCATATTGAACCCTCAGTCATCTCTACATAAATACAGTATCTC
Source organism: Galagoides demidoff (assembly GCA_963574575.1). NCBI lineage: Eukaryota > Metazoa > Chordata > Mammalia > Primates > Galagidae > Galagoides > Galagoides demidoff. The sequence continues at coordinate 5,720 of CAUYQV010088593.1, forward strand.
CAAGACACATTGAAATGAACTGCCCAAGGTCATGATGAAAGAGAAAATTCTTCAAGCAGCCAGAAATAAGTGTCAATTGACCTACAGGGGTAGATCCATGAAGATGACAGCAGAATTTTCAGCTAAAACTTTCCAACCCAGAAGAGAATGCTCATCTACTTTTAACCTTTATAAACAAAAAAACTTTCAGCCCAGAATTCTATATCCTGCTAAACTAAGCTTGCTAATTAATACGAAAATAGTTTACTGATAAGCAAACATTGAGGAAATCTTTCACAGCAAGACCATCTCTACAAGAAATACTCAGACCTAACTTCCATACTGTTCATCACAATGGACCATTAGAAAAGTAAACACAAACAAACTACAGAACAAAACCTAGATTCCACAGTGCAGCAAAAGATAAAACTTAACAACTGAACTTTCACAAATTAAGATGAATAAAATTCCACCACACATATCAATTCTTTTAATAAAAGCGAATGATTTGAATTCCCCACTAAAGAGGCACAAGCTGGCCCACTGCATTAAAAAAACACAAGCCATCCATATGCTCTCTCCAGGAAACACACCAAGCCTTGAAATACAAAACAAGACTAAGGGTGAAGGGTTGGAAACAATATTTAACCCAAATGGAAATTAAAAGAAAGGAGAGGTTGCAATATTGTTTTCAGATACAAGCGGATTTAAAGCAACTAAAGTTAAGAAAGATAAAGATGGTCACTTCATACTAATCAAGGAAACAATACATCATTCAATTCTAAATCTATATGCCCAACTTAAATACTTCCAGATTTATGAAATAGACCTTAGTGGGTCTCAGCAATATTATATCCAATAACACTATGATATTTAGGGACTTTAATACCCTTCTGACAGAAGTAGACAGATCCTCTAAACAAAAACCAAAGAACGACCGAGATACTTACATGCAACCTTAGAACTATTAGGTTTAATAGACATATACAGAACACACCATCCCAAAGCTAAAGAATATACACTCTTCTCATCAGCACATGGAACATACTCCAGAATAGATAATGGCCTAGGATACAAGTTAAACCTCACAAAATTAAAACAATTGAAATTATACCTTGTATATTCTTAGATAATAGGCCAATAAAGGTGAAAATCAAATCCAACAACTTTCATCCCCATACAAAGGCATGGAAACTAAAGAACCTTATGTTAAATCATAGTTGAGTCCTGGACCAGAAGGCTTAGTACCAGAATCCTATCAAACCTTCTAAGAAGAGCTTATTCCCATACTGCAGAAATCATTCCAAAAAAATGGGGAGGAAAGAATCTTCCCTCAACACATTCTATGAAGCAAACATCACCCAGATACCAAAGCCAGGAAAAGATCCAACTAAAAAAATTTCACTAATAAATATAGATGTAAAAATTCTCAAAAAAAAAAATCCTATCCAATAGATTACAGCTTCTCATGAAAAAAGTCATGTACCATGATCAAGTAGGTTTCATCCCAGGGATGCAATGTTGATTTAACATACGCAAGCGCATAAATGTAACTCACCACATAAACAGAAGCAAAAACAAAGACCATGTGATCCTCTCAATAGATGCATAAAAAGCAATTGATAAAATTCAGCATCTCTTTCTAACAAGAACACTTTAGAAAATAGGCCTAGGTGGCACATTTCTTAAACTGATTAAAGCTATCTATGAAAAACACACACTTAGAACTGGAAGCAGACCAGAATGTCCTCTATCACCACTACTGTTCAACATAGTTCTGGAAGTTCAAGCAATGTAATCAGGTAAGAGAAGGAAATAATGGACACCCAAATGGTGGCAGAGAAGGTCAAATTCTCATCTTTAATGATGATATATTCTTATTCTTAGAGAACCCCAGAGACTTAACCAAAACTCCTGGAAGTGATCAAGAAATACAGTATTGTCTTAGGTTATAAAATCAGTGTCCACAATGAGTAGCTTTTGTATATGCCAATAACAGGCAAGTTGAGAAGCTAATCAATGACACAATTCCTTTCACAGTAGCTTCAAAGAAAAGGAAATACCTAGGAATATTCCTAATAAAAGAGAGGAGAAACTTCTACAAAGAGAATTATTAAAATCTCAGAAAAGAAATAGCAGAAGATACTAACAAATGAAAGAACATACCATGCTCTTGTCTGGGAATAATCGACATTGTTAAAATGTCTACAGTACCCAATGGAGATTTAATGCAATCTCCATTAAAATACCAACATTGTACTTGGAAGAACTGGAAAAAATAGTTCTTCATTTTGTATGGAATGAGAAAAAACAACAACAACATGGAGCCAAAGCAATTTTTAGTAATAAAAACAAAGCCAGAGTTGTCACTCTACCAGACCTAAGGTTATATTACAAGTCCACAGTGATCAAAACAGCATGGTATTGGCACAAAAATAAAGACATAGACAGATGGAACTGAAGAGATAACCAAGAGATGAAATCAATCTCTTATAGCCATCTGATCTTTGAAAAACCAAATAAAAGTATCCCTCTTCAATAAGTGGTGCTGGGAGAACTGGATAATCACATGTAAAAGGCTGAAACTGGGCACTCACCTTTCACCACTTATAATAATTGACTCAAGATGGATAAAAGATTTCAAACTAAGACATGAAATAATAAAAATCCCAAAAGAAAATGTAGGAAATACTTCTGAGGATGTTGGCCTGTGGAAAGATTTTATGAAGAAGACTTCAACGGCAATTACAACAATCATAGATAAGATTTAATTAAACTGAAAAGCTTCTGTACATCTAAGAACACAATAATTAAAGCAAAAAGACAACATTCAGAATAGGGAAATATATTGACACATTATGAATCTGACAAATACTTAATAACTAGGATCTATAGACAACTCAGATTAACCAACATGAAACAACAAACAATCCCATCACTTCTATCACTGGAAAAGAGACATGAACAGAACCTTCTCTGTGGAAGACATACAAATGGCTCACAGACATATAAAAAAAAATGCTCATTATCTCTAATCATCAGAGAAATGCAAATGAAAACCACCCTTCATTATCACCTAGCCCCAGTGAGAACTAGCCCACAAAGTTCCAAAGTTACAGATGCTGATGTGGATGTGGAGAGAGGTGAACAACTTTTATGCTGTTGGCAGGACTCTAAACCAATATAGCCTCTATGGAGAATCCTCACACTCAAATTAGACCTTCAGTTTTATCTCATAATTCCATTACTAAGAATCTGCCACAAAGAAAAAAATCATTTTATCATAAAGACAGTTGCACTAGATTGTTTATTGCAGCTCAATTCCCAATTTCCCAGATGTGAAAACAACCTGAATGCTCATCAACTCAGGAATGGGTTAACAAACTGTGGTATAAGTATACTGTGGAACACTCTTTAGCCATAAAGTAGACAGTGACTTTTTATCTTTTGTATTAACCTGGATGGAGTTGAAACATATTCTTCATAGTGAAGTATTACAAGAATAGAATAGTAAATATCCAGTGTACTCAATACTAACATGAAGCTAGCAGATGATCAAATACATGCCCACATAAGAGAAAAACTCAATTCCATTCAAGGTGGGGAAAGGAAGAGGAACTTGCGAAGGGGGAGAGAAGAGAAGGGGAGGGGATTGGTGGCTTCTATTTAATAAGTACATACACCTTTCTATATGGCACACCTCTTGGGTGCAGGATACAACTACATGATATTACTCTACATAACAAATGCAAATATTGTAACCTAGCTGTTTGCACCCTCACGTTAACCTGGAAAAAAAAGGAAAAAACAGAAAAAATAAACAAAAGATGACCAAATATTATAGATAAATACACATTTAATACTAAATTGATGAGTACAAACATCTTGCAGAGGTTTCCAGGAATCAGTCCATATGAATAATGGACAGCACATTAGTTCTGGCAGAGGATAAACATGTGACAAGGAAGTGGCAAAGGACAGAAAGCAGGAACCAAATTGTAGGGGACGTCAAGAGCCAGATGACATCTGAGCAAGATGATCTGCAGCTGAGGGGTGGACCTCCATTCGTCTGCAGGAGCTCCTTATGGAGAAAGAGCCTGTGCCTTCAGCACGCAGTCATTGTTAATTACTCCCCTCACCTGTATTAGTCTGTCTCAATAAAAAGCTGGTGCAGAGGTTGCTCGGGGCTACCCTGTAAGTAAGGGTTAGTCCACCTCCTACAAGCTTGTACTTCTAATCCTGGTTCCTTCCTGTGCTAACTGAGACCAGGGCCATAGGGACCCGACAGGTCACGACATCTGGCATAAATCGACAGGATGCAGCATGACACAACAGGACACGAGGGACGTGGACCAAAGGGGAAAGTGGCATCTGGATGTAGGGGAAGCCTTTGGTAGACACTGGAGGGAAGCCCAAAGGGAAACTCCGCTCAGGGCAAGTGGGACCTTATGGCCAATCTAGAAGCAAGGGAACCTCACACAAAATAAGTGAGGTGTTTTTTAACTTCTTTTATTTCAAACTATTCATGGAAAAACAGTATAATTCAATTCTATGCCATGGGAGCTCTCTGCCAGCTTGGTTAGACCTGTGGTGCCTCAGCGTAAAACTGAGGAAATTAAACCAGACCAATGGATGATGATGGAGTACAATTAGACAAAGAGTTGAACCACCTTTGTACTAGGGAACTCCATTTGAAAAAAAGTCTAGAATCAATTAGCAAAGATTCCACTGGAAAAACAGTTTAAGCAGGAAAAACTCTGCTACTGAGGAATTATGAAAGGTGGTACTCCTGAAGGGACCTGCGAGTAACAGCCTTTTAGAGGAACTTTGAAGGGTGGAACCCTTAGTCCTGGAGTAACAGTCTTTTGAGATCTGTGAAGGGAGTACTTAGGACCACGAGTAGCAAAGCCTTTGGAATAGCGAGAGAAAAGTCCTTGCTAGCAAAGATTGCAAGGAAAGTTTTATCTTTTTTTGTTCCTCTGTTAACATCAAAGGAAAGTTCATATAGTTAAATAGTAAATTCTCTCAGCTGAGATTTTCTGTTTATTTTCTCAACTTAAAAAGACCTTTGAGGGAATTATCATTACAATCACGGTTTTTCCCTTGTAGGGCTAATAGTTTACGTTTGTATTGGGCTTCATCGTTTAAAGAGCCCATACCTGAAATTCAGAACTTTGTCAATTGCCATACTTTGCCTAGCAAGAAAAGAGTTAAATAACAGGAAGAACTGCCTTTACCACATTAAACATTATTTTATTTGTATATAAAAAGGAGGGAAAAGGTAGCAGTCCATGTTGAATAATAGTCCTAAGTACATGCTCACTAGAGTTCTTTTCACTCTCAGAGTGAAGCCTGGTTATGTACTACAATGGGATTGAGGTTTCACTCATATTGTTACAGAAAATCAAGAAAAGCAGTGGTTACCAGCTCGCTGGATTAAGCCTCGATGTGAGCAGGAAATCTTGCCAGTACTTTAACAAATTTGTTTTCACTAACTTTCTTTTATTCACAGGACCTAGGTAATTTCATAATAGAGAAACCCTGGATCAATCTCCTCTGTGGGAACTCTAGCTGCCTCCCTCATATCACTGTCCATTCTTGGCAGGAAGCCGTTAAGAGCAGTCAGTGTCCTTTTTCCCAAAGAGACAGTTGGAACTTCTATGCAGAGTAGGAAGATTGACATAGGATTTCATTATTTTGGGCTGACTATCAAGCCTCAGGTAAGCTTAGGATGCATCTTCTAAACCTTGGAAGGTTATGACAACAAAGACCTCAAACAGCAGGCTTTAAGGTAACGGTTATTCTGGTATCAGCCAAGGTGGGAGAATTTTACTTGTTGGATTTATATCTGTTTCATCTGATCTTTACTTAAAGTTATACTTCTCTTTGGAAAGGGTCTGAGTTCAGTACAGCCCTTTCCCCACCTAACATAAGTTCAGGTGGTGGTTAGTACTTCCCATGAAGGCATCAAGAGCCCTATGGGTCAGCCAGTAGCACATAGTTGGGTGGTGATTAGCACAAAGGGGTCAGGTTTTCCCCTATGCCTAGTTTGGCTAAATTAGTTTTCTTTATCACTGGATTAGCTCCATTAGTTTTTGTTATACTTATGTGCCTTTTTGTTTCTTTTACTTAGCAGAAAGCTCCTGGGTGAGGAGAACGGCTGAAATAACCAACAACAGATTTTTTTCTCCCTTGCCTATTCAGAAATGTCTTTAATACACTAGAGGGGGGAAATGTAGGGGACGCCAAGAGCCAGATGACATCTGACCAAGATGATCTGCAGCTGAGGGGCAGACCTTGGTCCATTCGTCTGCAGGAGCTCCTTATGGAGAAAGAGCCTGTGCCTTCAGCATGCAGTCATTGTTAATTACTCCCCTCATCTGTATTATTCTGTCTCAATAAAAGGCTTGTGTGGAGGTTGCTCAGGGCTACCCTATAAGTAAGGGCTAGCCTGTCTCCCATAAGCTTGCACTTCTAATGCTCGGCATGCCTGCTTTCTTCCTGCGGTAACCAAGACCAGTGCCATAGGGGCCTGACGGGTCACAACACCAAATTATACATAGGAACCAAATCACTGTTAGGAGCTATTCCCTGGTGGGAACATACATAGTAAGGAGTTTCTAGTGACCTTTACCCTAGAACTCATTAGCACCTAATTAGCATAACTTGGGCAGAGCTTTTGTGAAGAATTCTGGGGAACAGACATGTGTAGAAAGAGAAACTATTAACATAACCAACCTGTTACAAAATTTGTTATATAACCCCAGCCTGTCAATTACCCCAAAGGCAGGAAACAGAAACCAATCCCAACAGGAAAAAGGTTGGAAAAACTAATGAGCATTTAAAAGACAGTGTGTGCTCAGCCTTCAGTCTTTCTCCATTCACAGAGACTGACCTGTTTCTCTCTCCTTGGAAGGTATTTTGACTTCATGCCACCCTGTGTTGCTTTGTTCTTCACTTTCTCTTCATACAGCTTCTTTCTTTCTCCTATAATGAATTGTGAGGTTACTCTGTATCTGTGATTACTCCATCTCAGCTTGACTCCATACCAGTAACTCATTCTTAATGATGCAGGACAAGGTGGCACCATGACTTGTCACCTTAGCCCTGGACTGGTTGATGTTGTGGCAGATGGAGGAACCAGCTTGATATCTGGCCAAACAGTGCAGGGGAGACACTGGCACCTTGCTGTCTCCTCCACTTGTACTTCTGGCTGGTCAATTTCATGGAAGGCACTTTGCTGTCTCCTCTACCTAGACTCCTAACTGGTCAATTTGATGTCAGTTTCCAAGGCCTAAAAGCTCATTGGACAACTGGCTGTAACTGACAAGGACCCATGCCCTAAGAGTCAACATTGAGTTCCTGCACAACACCCACCCCCCACTATATAAACCCCTGAGCAGAGAGCTGAGAACAGACCTCAAAGAGGGAACAGGAGAGTTTGTTCCCCTCCTGGGTTCTCTCTGCAAGGAGGTTTGGTTCTTAGTAGTTGTAGTAATTTTTTTTTTTTAAAATAAATTCTGCCTTACTACTGATCTTGTGGTCCTTCGATTCAAAGTTAAATCGCTGAGACCAAGAACCTGAAATCCAGTATCATTAACACTGGGAATCCAGGGACCAGAGACTATCCAGAGAGATCAAACAATGGAAATCATTAAAGAACTTCACAGAAATTTGGCGACTTTAATGTTGTATTTAACAAATCCTTGCTTGGTTGGGCGCCTATGCTCATGGCCACATACACTGGGGCTGGCTGGTTAGAACCCAGCCCAGGCCGCAAAAGAACAATGAGAACTACAAGGAAAAATAGTGGGGCATTGTGAAGGGCACCTGTAGTCCCAGCTACTTGGGAGGATGATGTAAGAGAATCTCTTAAGCCCAAGAGTTTCTCTGTCTCAAAAAAAAAAAATAATAATAATAATAATAAAATAGAAAAGAAAGAAAGAAAAGAAAAGAAATCCTTGTGATACAGGACACTGCTCCAGCCTGCTCCACAGAGCTGAGGGGGGGACCTGCCGCCTCCCTGGCAGTGTTGGTGCAGTAGCAGCTGGCAGAGGAAACAGCCCTTGGGGGTGGGGAGCACAGGAGACTTCAGTAACCAGAGAAGCCAGACAACTGCTAGGGAGACACCAACACCTTAGTCTACCCTTGCACTTGTAGCTGAACAGGGAATCCCCATTTCCCAGGCCTGGTCAATTTCATGTAGGTTTCCTAGGCCTGGGAACCAAAGGAATTGTAGCCATTCATTTGCTACCAAGTCCACACTAAATGTAAGTATAGAGTCCCTGCTAGATATATCTACAGAGGACCCATGCAACTATGTATATATATCCCTGGACAAAGAGCCCAGAGAGAGATTGAGAGGATGAGAGAGAGAACTTTTGTCTCCCGACTTGTTTTGTTTCTCTCTGCCAGGAGCTCTGGTGTTTTTGTGTTCTTTTCTGTAACTTCATCTTTAGTAGGTCCTTGGTTTCAGTAATTCAAAGAATGAATCCACTGACCACAGATCAGCTGTCTTATAGAGACCAAGGACCTACTGAAGATGAAATTCCGTTATCATTTGCTTAAGCAACATCACAAAATTTTCTTCTATATTTTTGGCAATAAGTTTTATAGCTTTAAAAATTATATTTTTGTATGACCCATTTTTAAAGTTTGCATATGACACAATATATAACAATATTTTGATTAAAGTTTAGTCTTTTCTCAGTAAGAATACTGTCTTAGTCTGTTTGGGTTGCTGTAACAAAATATCATAGACTGGGTGGCTTATAACAACAAACATTTCTTTTTCACAGTTCTTAAAGGTGGGAAGTCCAAGATCAGGGCAGATTTAGTGTCTAGTGAGGACACATTTCTCATAAAAATAATGCCTGATTGCTGTGTTTTGGAAGGAGCTTGCTTTCTGTTTTATATGGACAGTAATCCCAATAATGAGGGCTTCATGCTCATAATCTATCACCTCCCAAGGATCCCACAAATTAAGACCATCACCTTGGGGGTTAGGATTTAACCCTATGCATGTAGGGGAAGCACAAACATCCAAACCATAGCACATATGTTATCAATTGTAAAATTCAGCTGACAGTGAATGTCATCTATAAGAGTCTATCAAGTGATTGATGTTATGCAGGGCATAGGGTAGAGCTTCATGCATGATAAAGCTCTCTTTAAAGACAAGTAGTCAATAACTAAGACAATTTTATTATTTTCATTTTAAAGAGTTTTCTACCCCTGTGGTATAGAAAATAATCTTTTAATTTACTTTTATAGTAAAATGTAAGAAATGCTGAATCTAAAACTGCTAGCAATAAATTAGAAAAGACTTAAGATTGGTGATTCTAAGAGGTAAATATAGTGCCCTAGCAATAACTGTGCCATTTAAAGACTTTTAGAGTCTCCCAGAGTATAAAATGTTCTCAAATAGATTTAATAGTAGCAAATTGAAAATAAATTGCTGAAAAAGACTAGAGACAATCTTTAGGAAATGATTCTACTACCTTTGCAATTTGTTTTCTGGTTTGGATTAGATTATTGTTTTATACAATGAACAAGTCTTTGTGTAAATTTAACTTTACTAAATTGACTTAAATTGCAAAGGCAATCAACAGCTTTGTATTGCTACAGAATATAACTAATTATTGCATTTGTATCAACACTTAATCATGCAGTAACTGAAAACTAGTAAGGAGAAAAGCATTTAAGTGGATGCTTATTTTTGAGATCTGCAAAGATAAGATAGAGATGAGACATCTGAATGAAAACATTCCATTCTTTATAAATTGTATGATTTATTTCCTAATCAACCATGTATCACATGGAGAAAAAAAATTGTGTACCATTTGTGCCTGGCTGTAATAAACCTAGACATTTTTTAATATTGGAAGCATATGCCTAAAGGGAGTCAGATGAACATAATACTTTAAGTATGTCTGATTCTTTTGATGAGTTTTTCCTTAGAAATCAGTTTTTTACCTATTCTGATAGGTTTAATATATTTTCTATTTAAACTCTCCTGATTTAAAACTAATTAAATTATATATGAATATAAGCTTTCAGATAACTTGGATAAGGCTCGTGACATATTGTCTTATTTTTAGATAGTATTTTTTTTCTTCTCCTCTGAAATTATACATTTCACCCTCTTCATTTCTCTCATTTCTTTTTGTTTCTGTTCTTCCACTGTAAAGTCATAGCTTCTTTGTTAGTAAGTCAAAAACTAGAAACAACTTGAATTTCCATCAGGAGAAGACAGAAGACACAAAAAAAAATTGTGTCATATTTCTAGTAGGTAATTTAACAGAAACTACTTCGACAAAAAATTAATAAGGCATAGATATTGTATGACCATTTATACAAAGCTCAAAACAAGCAAATGTAATCTACTGTGATAGAAATCACACAAACACAAAAACACAAATAAATATTTGTCATTGTGGGACATTGCCTTGAAAGGGGCTGAATTGTTTGGCATGATGAAATCAGTTTTTTCTTAATTTGGGTGGATGTATTTTAACACTGGTAGATGTATGTTAACGGTTTAACTCTGAATTTAAGATAAATACATGTACTGTATTTAAAATACACCTTAATTTTAGAAGGTGCAAGGAGGAAAATAAAGAAGCAGCATTTCTCAGACTCATCTTCACTGTCATCTCTGTAAAGAGACTTTTTAGACATAGTTTCCTTATCTTCCCCCTCCATGAAATTTTAATGTTACGGACATCTATTTCCACATCCTCTCTATATGTTCTGCTTTATTGACAGGAGTAACATATTTTCTCCATAGCCAAGAATCCATTTTCACTTCGGTAGGGGTAATCTTACCCCCATTGAGAGCACATGGACTGGAATCAGTCACTGCAGATTGTCAGAACCAATGAAGTGGTATTTAAAACTTAATTGTAATCCCCTACTCCAAATACCCAAATGACAAATAGAACCAATAACTAAATTACATAGTGAGGATAAAATTAATTTCCTTAAAACACTAAAGCAAAGCAACTAAGTATGTATTTCAAAGTGCCATTTAAAATTTTAGGACAAATATTCCATATAAAATAATGCATAAAATTTTGTATTCTAAAATAAAGATAACTGATTTTATTCTATAGTAGTTATCTGTATTAAACATTTTGAATATTTAAACAGATTGTTTATAGTACATCAGAAATTATACCTCAAAAGAGTGGAACATAATTTTGTGATCTTGAAATACAGCAAGATCTTATTCTTTACCTTCTTTATTACCCTCTTTATTAAAAATTGGACTTGAAATAATTCTAAATGAAAAAGCTCCTGAGAGATGGACATATTTCCCCAATATAAATGATTTTAACTTTGCTATCAGTTTACAATAAATAACTTTAGCAACTAGATGGTCATCAGGGTTATAATTAAATATTATAATTAAATATTTATTCCATACATGTATCTGTCTTTTATTATTTGAATTTGATGTGACTGGCAAAACAACATTTTAAAGTTGTAAGTTACATCATGCTGGTATATCAGGCAAATGAGTGTTTGATGGGTTGTGCTAATGTGAGCTAAAAATAAACCCCATCTGTTCACCTTTCAAACTGTACTGCACCAGTTCCCTGCATATTGGGTACAACATAACTTCATGAGACACAAATAAAAATAGGCTGATTTCTAAATATCTTTAACAGTAAAAGTAGGCTACCTTTAAAAGAAAACAATTCATGTATGACTTCCTTGAGTGCATTACATTTGGGTATCTGTCAAGATAAACCTAAGTATAAATAAATGCTTTCTAGTTCCAAGAAAAAGAAAATGCTTCAGAATGTATATTGTAAAATTTTGGTCATTTCTTCCAAATGCTTAAATAACAACACACTTTAAAGCATATACCCATCTATTTTTACCTATAGAATAATTTATCAACTTGAAAATGCCTATCTTTGCTTATGATTCATGACATTTTCTGGCTAGTAAACTTTATTCTTTCATTTATTTTTTCCATACAGATGTCACAGCCCTTCATGCAGCAAGACAGTTCTTTAATATTTTCTATGCCATAAATGTTCTTGTTAGGCTTCACTGAGTAAACAAGCCTGGTGATAAATGGAAAATAGTCCTCTTACAAATAATTATGGTCGATGTCATTCTACAATGTACTTTTGTAAAATGCATTTGAAAATTAACATTCACTATTACTGCTGTGCGTATCTGAATTAATATATTCACATGCATTTATATATTCAAGATTATTTACCATAGACACCTAATTATGATGTGATCAGAAAGAAAATTTTCACTCAGTGTCTCACAGTCTTTTCATCTATGGATCATTACCAGTTCTGACACCATTTATTGAACTACTGAGATCACAACTAACATTTAAGTATTTCACAGGGTGTCCCAGAGTGGGAAATTGTAGTTAGGTGTACCTTTATTTACAAAATATTCATTATGACATTTTACCAAATATTTACAAAATTTTCTCTACATGTCGGCCACCTCTTTCTACACATAATCAGGAAGTCTTCTCTTCCACTCAGGGCCTCATAGTGGACATGCCTCAAGGTATCTGTTGTGCAATTTTTCCTGTATATGAAGACATTTGGAATACCCTGTTATTTTGAGATATGCCACTCAAAGTATAAGTAGGATGGTGATTTCTGATTATTACCTAGTATTCTCCTATATGGAAACTGATGTATTTTTTTGTCTCTGTAGAAAGAATTACTTTCTTTAACACTGATGACTAAATTCGATTTTTTGTCTTTGACAAACATAGGCATAATCATATTCTCTAGATATTTTTCTCTTCAATGTACCTTTCATTCATGTATAGATATTTGAAAACCCAAACAGCCTAAGATTGCACAAAACATTGTTGGAATCCCTTCTCTTTAGTACTGAAAGACTCTGAATTGTCTCCTGTTAGCCTGTGCCTCTAAGATTCTTTTCCTCTGTACGTCACATTGCTTTGACCATGGAATTTGGCTTTATTCGTTAATTCTCTAAGTTATTTTTCTAATGACTCAGGTTCACTATTTTATTTGGTTAAACAGAATGCTCCAGTAACTTATAACTCAAACAAAGATATTTTATTTTATTTTATTTTTTTTTTTTTTGAGACGGAGCCTCAAGCTATCCCCCTGGGTAGAGTGCCATGGCATCACAGCTCATAGCAACCTCCAACTCCTGGGCTCAAGCAAGTCTCCTGCCTCTGCCTCCCAAGTAGCTGGGACCACAGG
>CAUYQV010088599.1:0-42598 GCA_963574575.1 Galagoides demidoff
GCAATTATTTATTACAGTTTAACATTATAAAATTAACAAAAATAATATAAAACTCATATTCTGGCGAAATAGCCATATGGGTGCTGAAAACTGTATATTCCCTTCTTGTTCTCCAGCCCGTTTGTTCCTGCATTCTTTCCAAAAATCGGGACTTTTTTTAAAACGCCGCGGGATGCAGGACAAATTGTTGAAAAGCAGGACTGTCCTGCCAAAATCGGGACGTCTGGTCACCCTATATATGCTGGTTGCTGCCGCTCACCCCTGTAATCCTAGCACTCTGGGAGGCCGAGGTGGGTGGATTGCCTAAGCTCATAGGACCAGCCTGAGCAAGAGAGAGACCCCTTCTCTAAAAATAGCCAGACATTGTGGCCAGTGTCTGTAGTCCCAGCTACTTGGGAGGCTGTGGCAAGAGGATAACTTGAGCCCAAGAGTTTGAGATTGCTGTGAGCTATGACACCATAGCACTTTACCAAGGACAAAAAAGTCTCAAAAAAAATTAGTATATTTTTCATTAAAAAAGAAATATGTACATACCCATGGTTTCTTAAAAATCCCAAAAGTATGCAATGAAATACAAGGCTACACTCATGTCCAGTAGCCTCCCCTCACTGCCCCACAGCACTCCTCTCTGGAGGTTACCATGGTGTCTTGTCTCTTGCTCTATGTGGTCATTTGACCCACATTTTTTCACCTAACATTGTGTCTCAGATGTAGTGCTACATTTGCACCAATAAACCTCCCGCATTACAAACCACACTTTCTTTAACCAGGTCTCAGCACATACTTCTTGGCCCACAGAGAGGGCATACGTGTGGGGGGAAATGTGCAGCCTTGCAGTTGCCCTCTGAAGAGGCTGCATCGATTTACACTGGGTTATACTCCTCCCGATCACAGACAATACAATTCATTAGTAAATATTTTTGTTTTAGCCAATCTTATAGCTGAAAAAATGAAATCTTGTTTTACTCTGTATTTTTTTAATTGTGAGCAAGAGAATGTTTTCAACATTGAACAATTTAGACTCTCTCATTTTTGTGTAGCTGGGTTTGAACCCACCACCTCTGGTATATGGGGCCAGCGCCCTACTCCTTGAGCCACAGTACCACCCAATTTAGTCTCCTTTTTTTGCTGAACTTACTATTCGTGTTCTTGCTCACTCTTCTTTCTCCTATTAAGTAACGGAGAGGTTGCAGTAGACTTTGTGGGGAAAGGGAAAGAATGAAGAGGGCTGGGCCTCCAGGCACAACCAGCTCCCACATTCCTACAGAGAAGCTGAAAGTGGAGCCCTGGAGATGCTCCTGGAATTGAACAGAACTTAAACAAACTGGGGTTTTCAGCTCCCACCTGTGACTTCTCTGTCCAAGAAGTTTACAGTTCTCTGGGGCCATTGCTGACAAACAGGCCAGCAAATGAGAGCAGGAAGGAAGGAAATGCTCCTTCTCTGAGTTCCCACTGTGGGCCTGTGTGGGGGTGAGGAGAAGACTGTGGACCAACAGGTGGCTCCATAAAAACAGTCCCTGGTAGAAATAGGTGAAGCAGCCTGAATTCTAGAGTCAGCCTTAGACCCGGACACCTGACCGTGCTGGGGAAGGGATTTGGGGGCCTCCTTGCTGGGTCTCGGTATTTACTCCTGGACACCAGTTTTCCCTACTTGATCTAAATGGTGTGGCCTTCCAGACCTGGGTGAATCCCATCACCTCTGATCTACTGTATTTGGTTCTTTTAGATTCTACTTTTTTTTTCTTTTGACAGTCTGCTATCATAGATGTCTTATGTTTTTTTTTTTTATTTCAAAATATTAAGGGTGAGGATAGTGCCAACCACTGAGGCTGAAAATGTTTGCACTGGATTTGGACAAACTGAGAAAGAACTGAGGCAGCCAAAGGTAGCTGTGATATGCCCTTTATTCAACTTGTGATGGCCAATGAGCAGGCATAAGAAACTTCTTTATTTCTCCATAGGCAAAAATCCTTTGGGCCTCATATAGTAGCCAGAACACAGTGGCTCCAAACCAAACACTAATGATGATTACTTAGGAGCATGTAGCACCTGCTGGCTTAATCATAGCTATTCAAAACAATTGGAAGGTCCAGGGGGGTTCCTCGCACTCTGGGAGGCCAAGGTGGGTGGATTGCTTGAGCTCAGGAGTTCAAGACCAGCAAGAGTGAGACTCCCATCTCTAAAAATAGCCAGGCGTTGCAGTGGGCACCTGTAGTCCCAACTACTCGGGAGGCTCAGGCAAGAGGATCACTTGAGCCTGTGAGTTTTAGGTTGCTGTGAGCTATGATGCCACAGCACTCTACTGGGAGCGACAAAGTGAGACTCTGTCTCAACAAATAAAAGTAAATAAATAAACACATAAAATTGTCAAAAAAAACCCCCACAAACAAACATAAAAACAATTGGACACCTCTTGGCCTTCAGGTGAGAAAGCCTAATTTAACTCATCTTCCCCACAATGTACTGATGTTTTTGTCACGTGGAGAGCTTTGGGAATGCTTGACGCAGGGCTATGAGTGTACCCGTCACCTGGATAGTGTTCACTGTACACATCAGTGGGTTTTGGCCCTTCCCCTTAAACCCCTCCCCCACTACTTGATTTCTAGTGACTTTTACTTCCCTCCGAGCCCTCGTGTACCTGTTGGTTACTTACAGTTTATTGGAGAACATATGTGGGGTTTGTTTTTCCGTTCTTGATATATTCACTTAGGATAATGTGGACGCAGCTCTTGATGCCTCCTGCCCCACAGCCAGGCACCTTCGCACACCCACTGTCACCACGCAGACCCATCCTGCCAGCTGCTCTCCCGGGCTGAAAGACTGAGGCAGGGGTGTGAGGAGGTGGAGGACACAGGTGGGGCGTGGGGTCTCCTTGTCCTCAGCAGGTAGATGGCTCCACCTGGGTGTATTCCCCCACAGAGCAGGTTCAGGCCTACAGGGTCTGAGAGGCCATGTTATGCCCTAAACTCCTCAATGGGAAACCAAGAAAGTTCCTTTTCTTGTGAGGGGCAGAACTTGGAGCTTCTGTTACATATGAAACCTCAAAGTTACACAAACTACCTTACACATAAAATACAAATCGCACAGTTAAAAATGACTTAAGAAATCAAAGGACAGAAACACATTTCAAGCATTAGCACATGTGCTGAACTAAAAGACTATATATGTTTGGCCCGTCCAGCAACCCTATAAGGTGGTGACCATAATTATCCTCATTTTACAGATGATGAAAGTGAGGCTTAGGGCAGGTAGGAAACTTCCCCTGAATCACATGGCCAATGAGTGGCAAGGCAGACATTTGTCATCTGATGCTGAAGTGTGTGTAGATGGCATGATGCTGTCACTCTGGGCACACCAATGATTCCAGCCTCTCAATGTCACCAAAAAGGCCTTCACAGGTTTCTCAATGCTTAGAAGATGACTCTTTTCCTAAAAAGAGGCCTGCATAGGGCTTCTGCCCCCAGATACACACCCCCATAACAGGTTGTCAAAATCAGCTGTCTTGCCTTATAAAACAGGGCCTTCACCTGAGTACAGTGGAGCCTCTCTTGGGTGTAGTGATCAGAGAAAGGGCTTCCAAGAGGTAGACAATTGCTTTAACTACTAAAATCATTGTCGAAAGGGGCAGTAACATTACAACTCCCAGTACTCAAATGCATTGGGAGGTCTGGCATTTTCCATCCATGCTTTTTACAACGATTGCTTTTGGAATCCACTTTTTAAATTAAAAATAATTTTTTTTTTTTTTTTTTTTTTTTTTTAGAGACAGAGTCTTACTTTGTCACCCTCAGTAGAGTGCTGTCGTGTCACAGCTCACAGCAACCTCCAGCTCTTGGGCTTAGGTGATTCTCTTGCCTCAGCCTCCCAAGTAGCTGGGACTCTAGGCGCCCGCCACAACGCCCGGGTATTTTTTTGTTGCAGTTTGGCTGGGGCCAGGTTTGAACCCACCACCCTTTGTATATGGGGCCGGCGTCCTACCCACTGAGCCACAGGCACTGCCTTAAAAATAAATTCTTGTCCCCACCTCCTCAACTCCTTTGTTTGTGATTGGAGTTTGACTGTAACAGGTGCTGGAGTGACCCACACTACAATTCAGAGGGGCAGATTATTTTCTTTTTCAAGTTTCTTGGTGGTTGAAGGTGCTAAATGTCATTATGTAACAGCTGAAAAGGAAATTGAACACAAAGAAAAGAATAACACGCCCCTTATATAATCACTATATAAAAGGGCAAACATTCGAAACTGTAAACAGTGGAAAGTCTTTTTTTTTAAACCTTTCCCTTCATAAAGGTTATTAATGAGAGGTCTAACTGAAGGGTTTTTTTAAGTTTTAACCTTCATCGTTTAGGTCAATGCTGACATTGAAGCACTACCGTTCTTTACAACATACATTGTTACCTGGGACATTTAGAGAGAGTGAACACAGTGGAAATGAGAACATACTCCTGCAGCTAAAAGTTACTGTAGTCTCTTAACTACTCCTAAATTGTTTCGGATATGTTTTTCCTTTGTCTTTAGAACCTGACTTTTACAGAAGTCTTTCAAAATTTCTCGCTAGAAGCAGTACATAGCTTCTCAAATGCTAAAAATGCCAAAATAGTACTTGGATTTTCAAAGCTCTCCATCCACTGTAAGTTCTAAACCATGATGGTGACTGTCTTGGAGGCGGGGCCAAGGGTGGGGGAATGAACCAAGAATGAAGAATAAAGCTTTTCTTTCACAGGCAGTAGAAGTGCCCCCAATCATATTTTTAGTTCCTAAGAAAGTGCAGCCAATTGAGATGGCCCCAAATTAATCATTGTTAAAAAACTAGTTTTTTTTAAATAATATTTTTGTATAGTTGGAAACTAAAAGGGTAGGACTAATTTATGAATAGCAAAAGAGGCCTAACCTCCCAGGTTGGCATCGAGGGGCAGGACTCAACCATTTCACCTCAACCCCCCCCCCCATCAGTCCCTCTTTGGAGACCCCCTGTGGGGTTTCTATGTTGAGGAATATATTCCCTAAAAGCCGGCTATTGTTTTTGTTTTGTTTTCTTAAGGAGGGTAGAGGTATTGGAGGCAACCAGAAAGTGCAAAGGGGGAGAGAAAAAAGGAAAAAAAAAAAGTATTTCTAAGTTAGAAAAAATTTATGGCGTAACATCTGAATGCTTGTGAATTAACTTTCACTGGCATATGCAAGCACAGTTATAGCAACTAAAAATGGTCACTTTAAGAGGAAAATGCCGATTTCTGGAGTGTCCAGATTACAGAGACCAGTGGAGTTCCCTGAAAGTTGCTTCCTCAGCTCTCTTCTCTCCCCCACATTTCCCCACCCCTTCTCATTCTTGGGCTCTTGGGATGTGGTAGTAAGAAGCCCCTGTCTGAAGGACATGTTCTCCCTGAGAAAGGCAATATGGTGTTTGTTTGAAGACGGGCTCAGGTATGAATCCAGGCTCTCCCATTTACAAGCTGTGTGATGCAGTCAAATTACTTAACCTCTCTGGGTTTCAGAGTGCATATCTGTGAAACAAGAACAATCTAACCTGACATGTATTTTTTAGAGTAACCGAAGCTTACTGTAAATGCAAGCTTCTGGATTTTAATTTTCCCCAATCACTTTCCAGTTATACAAGTAACTAACATACTACGCTTATATGAGTTTCCTTGTTTGTAAAAGAATACCCATGTGATATGGCAAGGGATCATATTAGTCACCTCATTTAGTCTTTTAAACACTTTCATGTTTCTGGCACATCATAGTAAATGCTTAATAAACACTGGCTATTACTATTATTATTAAATAATGTATGTGTCCAAGATTTAGCCAAGAAGGTGTGTTTTATAAATAATTACACTGACTAGTATGAAAGCTGTAACTGGTTATATTTTGAGAAAACTTCAAGTAGGAAAGCTAAAAACACAGATACTCATATCTACAATTTGTGAACGTCTTATTTAAGTGTACTATACATACAACAAAGTGCAGACACCCTTTATTAAATTTAATTACATTTAACTTTATTTTTAGGTGATTTTTAAAACTAGATGTTTTCTCTGTTTAGTCTGTCCATTGGAAGAAAGGAGATTGACTTATCTAATTTAAAAGATAGTTTTATTCAGAGCGAAAAAAAATGTTACATTAAATATACACAGTTTTGGGTGGCATCTATGGCTCAAAGGAGTGGGGTGCCAGCTCCATGTGCTGGAGGTAAGTGAGTTCAGACTCAGCCTTGGTCAAAAACTGCAAAAAAAAAAAAAAAATTATATATATATATATATATATATATATATATGTAGTATATGTATACAGTTTTTACCAGCATGCATTCTGTTCATGTAATTACTCCATCTTGACTCATGTTCTAAAGATTCCTTGGCATTCCAGAACACTGGAGTTGTTGTAAGGCAGAGGTGATAAAAGGGCCTTGGAGTTTGACCTCTTTAGCAACCCTGATTTAGAATCTTAATTTTTTTTCCTCAATTGATTACATTTTAGAAGAAGTTCTTTTTCTGAAAGAGCTTGACAGACAGATATTTTGTATACATGTCTGTTTATGAGGCAAAAACCCCAAACCTCTCCTGGCTCTGAAAGTCCTTTCTTCTGAAGGCTTTGGCTGAATTCACCTCTCACAAGTCAATGACAATTCCTCTTAGTAATTCCTCTACTTAGCAATTGACATGTTTATTTTGACAATTATTATAAAGCTTACTCTGATTTCCAAAACATTCAAATGTGAAAAAGCCGGTGTCTTAGAATCGAGGAAACATTATTTTAATACTTTGGATCATACATCTCACCAAAAGCAATACAGGTTGTCTCTGCGCGAAAGAATTGGACTTTGTGATTAGGACTCTCTGTTCAGCTTCATTTTTGGGGAGCTAAGTTGTAAAGGCCAAGAGATGCAAACTGAGGAGTCCTGAGTATTTTCTCCACTGAGAGTATCGTTCAAAGACGCCTCATCTTTCCTATTAATAATCATCATTCTGAAGGGCCTGCTCTGTGCTTATTACCTCATTTAGTGTTTATAAAAACTCTACAAAATTGGTAATTTTATTCATTTTTACACATTAAAAAAAAAACAGGGGCTCAGAGATATAGTTTTGGCTTACCCATCTATGTGGAAGATCTTGAATTTAAAGCCAGACCTGTCAGACTCCAATGCTTAGGCTCTTTCAGCAACAAACAATGACTTTCTTCACTTGTGTCCTCCTAAGCGGAGGCGGTGTGTTCAGACCACAAAGTGAGTGCACAGGGCTGTTGGGGGTGGAGTATGTCACTCACACACACACACACATACACACACACACAACAGTTCTTTAGGGAATTCCCTGTCACCGAAGCTGTGTAAAGCATAAAAACCTCACTGGTGTAGCTTAGTGGAGGGAAGGTCAGACTGAATTAATAGAAAGTATGAATTTTAATCTCATTTTCTATAAAACAGATTTTCCTAATACCTACAAATTGCAAAATGGATTCCCATGAATTTTCTCATTTCATGCTCATAACAATCCCTTGAACGAGGCAGAGTTGGTATTATCAACCAAATTTTACAGGTAAGGAAAAAAAGGGCTGAAAAATTTAAGTGCCTTGCCTATGGTGATAGAGCTATTTAGTGATAAACCCATGCCTTTCCTGCTCTGCAGGGTGACCTAACAAATTCCTTCTGAATTACCAGATAATTATTGGATAAGAATGATATGTATTCTTATATTAATTATTCATATATAAGGGATTGCCTGAAGTGCTCAAAGATGTATTTCAAACATTCCCCTGTAATCTCATTTACATCACTCTTCTGCACTACTTAGCAAGACAGGGTTTGCTAAATGGAAGGAAAATTTCTGCCCAGATCCCAATCAACTTATTATAAATTCCAAATTAATAGGGTCTAAATAAATAAGAGCTTATTATGGAGCTAAAAGCTGATAATGTTATTTGTTTCTGATATCTTTTTTCATTTGCTTCAGCCCCAATTTAAGCATTTTATCTACTGCATTTTTTTCGTTTCCTCATTAGAGAAACAGAGCAAGAAAGGCATACAAGGGAAGAATTACTTGTATGGGAATAAAATTAATAACTCGAAATTATAGAAAGGGGTGGAGGGGCATCTTTTTGGTAATTTGTCATAATGCTTAGTAACAGCTATTTGCAGTAATGAAATAACTAATCTTTACTTCTCCTGGGTACGTGTTGTATTTATCGGTTTATGCTTTACTTACATTTTTTTATTACTCCATTTGTTAAATTATTTAAACTTACAAGGCAACCTCTAACTTATTAATGGTAAGGCAGGCTTCTGAAATGGGAGTCACGCAAATAATTATTTCATTTTTTATATCGTGTTTTTAAGGGATCAAGGTATCTTTGTCATTTACCTGGGGATTTCTAAGGACTAAAAAAGCTTGAGATCATTCACCACTGGGGACAGGTAACTCAGCTTGAATTCTAAGGCGTGGGAGGACTTACCTCTGTAAAATAAACTTTATATAAAAATCATCTGGGTGGAAATTTGGTTTTCCTCGTGCTGGGTTTCCTTATGCTTTTAAAAGAGTCCTAGGGGACGGAGATGAGTGAGAGGCTGATAGCATGAAAGGCCCAGTGCTCTTAGAGATACTTCTTCCATGATTAAAAAATAATGAATTTTTTGTTTGCCAGGTGCAAGGAATAAACACTCATGGATTCTCTCTGTTCTGTCGTTTTCCCTCTAATCTACAAACACACACAAAGGCGCCTCTGTTCCTTCCCTCAGCCGCGTTTCTCATTCAGGCGTCCTTCCTATTCGGGTTCTATTTCTTCCTTCCATTCGGGGTTGCGCTTTCCTGTGGGGGTCCTGAGTTTGTTTGTTTTCGGCCGTCTCGCCTATTTCTATTTCTGAATTGTTTCTTTCTGCAGGACGATCTGTGGGGCTCACTCCCTCTTCTTGCTGCTGCTGTCTATTGTGTACCTGGTCTTACTCATCATCTTTGCGTCTATTTACTTCCCCCCTCCTGGCTCCCTTTCTTTATCTCAGCCCCCTCGTTTCCTCCCCTTGATTCTCCCGTTCCCATCTCCGTGCCCTTTGACCAAACATCCTCTCCCCACCCTCCTGAGAGCAACTGAAGAAACACTCCCGACTGGAAGGGAACAGTGAGAACAGAGCAGAAAGAATAGCAAGGTGGCACGGCGGACCTGGGAAGGGCGAGTTAGTCACGGTGATGACTTCCCCATCCTCTGAGGTCGCCTCCCCTGTCTGCGTGGGTCCCAGCCAGGAAAAGAGGCAGCACAAAGGAAGAAAGCAGGGGAACTAAAGGTGAGGGCTTGGAGCACGGTGACTGCCAAGCTGTTCTTTAAATACTGCCCGTCACCATTTGTCTTGGGAACTCACAAAACAGGGTTGTATTTAAAGCCCAGAGCGACTCGGATCAGCTTCCTCCCAGCCCGGGATCCGGACTCTCTCCCCTCCCAAGCTGCAGGGAAGTAGAGTCGGAATGTTTCCACTTGACCCTAAATTACTCTACAGCTACCTGCGGCGGGTGCTAATGCTGACGTCCAGAACAAACAGCTTACTTCTCATGGCTTGAGTATGACCTAGCCTCACCCTTGGCATTTTTTATTTTTAAACTATTTCCAGATTTGTTTATAAATAAATTGCACATTTTAGAACCACCTTGCTGCCACTCTGATTGTACTGTGGAGGAAAAATCCGTGACAGCGAACACTGTGGAAAGTTTGCTTTCTCTCACCCTTCAGGGGAAAAAAAAAAAGGAAAATAAAAAAGCATAATAATTATTTCAAAGCCAGATGAACAAGAAGCTCTCAGAAAAACAACTTTGCCAGCCCAGTCATAGTAAGACAACCTAAGGTGCAAACAACCTGACCTTTCTCTCTTTCCTTCCCTGGGCCTGGGGTGGCCTCTGAGGCATCCAGCAGCCTCTATTTGGGGGCAGCAGAGGACCCAAGAAGTTCATTCCTCTCTCTCGGAGTGCTGCTGGCGAAGGGTGATGGCATAGTGACTCCATTTTTCCTTTTTTCAGGCAGGTGTCAGGTTGTTGATTTTGAAACTGGGTCCCAGGGAAAACACCCAGCTGTTCAAATGCTTCAAAACAACAAATGTGCACTTTTTTTTTTTTAACATGTTTTTATTTTGACAAAAGAAGGCTCTTTGTTTAGGGTGAGATAGGCAGGGGAAATTACCCCAAATTTGTTACATTGTTTTTCAGCATCCTCTGGGATGTCAGGGCTGCTCCCCTCCCACCCTGGCCTACTCCAGACAAAAGGGAGCAGAGCTGGGTCTTAAAGAGTTGCTGTAGGAGGAACAACAAAGGCTCTGGCCTGGGCCCTTTGTCTAACCCAGCACAGACTGGGTGGGTCTGAGCCCGAGCTGCACCCCCAGGCAGCCAGAAGGCCCTCCTGGTAAGGCAGCATTGAGGCCTTAGGGTCTGCCCACTCAGGGTGACTGTCGTGTGGGGACTTTTTGGTTTGGGGCCTAGGCAACATCTGCAGATTTTTGTTCTTATTTCCTGGCTCCTAAAAGATAACAAAAGTATGAGCTAAGAACTGACTCTGTATACTAGAATGGTCACACACACACACACTGGGTTAGGAATAAATTATATCCTCATAAATATCCGCACAAAAATTTTGCACTGGGGTTTTACTTTTAGTGCTTGTTTTTCCTACCGAAGTTTGATGATAATAAAAAAAGAAACAAAAATAAAAAATACAAACAAAAAAATCCATGGCCAGATGGGGTCTGCTTACTGGTATTCTTGAATTTTTCACATTCTGTGTGTTGGTGAAGGCTTTGGCCTCTGGTTCCTACCTCTGAAGGCTGGTGTTACAAGAATCACCACTGTTTGGTAACAGGTTGGGCTTGAGCAACTATACGCATGGTATCACCTCCTGTACAGAGCCAAGCAGTGGTCCAGCTTTCTCCAGATGAATGTTCTCAGGAAAAAATCATGTTCTCCATGATAGAGAAGCTATGAATTCCTGTTAGTTCTTTTTTCTTTTCTCTCTCTTTCTTTCTTTTTTTTTTCCTTTTCCTTTTCTTTTCTTTTTCTGAAGCAAACCTGCCCACTTTGTCACCCTTGGTAGAATGCCATGGTGTCACAGCTCACAGCAACCTCAACCTCTATGGACTTAACCGATTCTCTTGCCTCAGTAAGTAGCTGGAACAACAGGTGCCCACCACAATGCCTGGACTATTTTTTGGTTGTAGTCGTCATTGTTGTGTGGCAGGCCTGGGCTGGTTCGAACCTGTCAGCGTTGGTGTATGTGGCCGGTGCCCTAACCACAGAGCTAACGGCACCGAGCCTGTCTCTTTCTTTCTTTCTTGACAGAGTCTCTTGTTTGTTGCCCTCGGTAGAGTGCTGTGGCATCACAGCACCCTTAAACTCTGGGGCTCAAGTGATTCTCTTGCTTCAGAATCCTGAGTAGCTGGTACTACAGGTGCCTGCCACAATGCCTGGCTCCTTTTTAGAGACAGAGTCTCACTCTTGTTCAGGCTGGTCTTGAACTCCTGAGTGATATGGCCGAATTTAGGGACCTGCCCAAATAGAACCGTCCTTCCCAGGAAGGAATGAGGACGTGAATGTGCCATCAGGCAGGAAGGAGAGCACCAATCCCTACCCCTCTGAACTCTCACATTCCCACCCGCCTTAACCCCACGTGCTGACTTCTTTTTTGAACTCAGCCCACTCGCACCCAGGGAATAAAAACCACATTGCCCACACAGGACCTGGAATCCACTGCCTTTTGTTCATGTCTCAGAATAATCTCTCATTTTCAGTCCTTAACCTCTCACTGAGCTCAAGCAATCTGTCTGTTTTAGCCTCTCAGAGTGTTGGGATTACAGGCATAAGCCACTGCAATTGGTCTTTTCTTCTTGTTTCTTTGTTTTTTTTACGAGACAAACGGTCTCACTATGTTGCCCAGGCTAGACTAGAACTCCTACCCTCAAGGATCCTCCCTCCTCAGCCTCCTGAGTTGCTGGGACCACAGGCTCACACCACCTCACCAGCCTGATTTGTTCTTTACACTGAGATTCCTGTTTTCTAAGCTGTTCTGCAGCACTAGACACATCTGAGATGCTTTAAAAAATAAAAAATGTAGGGTGGAGTCTTCAGATGGCTGGTGCATGGTCCCCGAACATCCTCCTGCTTCAATCATGGCTTGTGGTCTGGTGGCCAGCAACCTGAATCTCAAACCTGGGGAGTGCCTCAGAGTACGGGGCGAGGTGGCCCCCGACGCCAAAAGCTTTCTGCTGAACCTGGGCAAAGACAACAACAACCTGTGCCTGCATTTCAACCCCCGCTTCGATGCCCACAGGGATGCCAATACGATCATGTGCAACAGCAAGGACGGCGGGGCCTGGGGGGCTGAGCAGCGGGAGGCTGCCTTTCCCTTCCAACCTGGAAGTGTCGTGGAGGTGTGCATCAGCTTTGACCAGGCTGACCTGACCGTCACACTGCCAGATGGTTACACATTCAAGTTCCCTAACCACCTCAACCTGGAGGCCATCAACTACATGGCAGCTGATGGTGACTTCAAGATCAAGTGTGTGGCCTTTGATTGAAGTCAGCTGGCCCATGACCTCCAATAAAGGCAGCTGCCTCTGCTCTTCCTGGAATAAAAAAAAAATTGTAATAGTGGCTCTTACCTGTAACAAAAACTTATCCTCATTAGTTGTGGGGGAAGGGTTTGGAGCGAATGGTGCTGCAAAATATGTCAAAAGCTATAATATTGGTTGCCCAATAACCATTCACACATATTATTGTACAGTCATGATGTAAGCCTTAGAAGTGACATTAAGTGTTTTTGAGATCCTGAGATGAAAAGTAATTGAAAAGAATAATTGTTGGGATGGGGCTGTCACAGCGTTTTCTTAATAATATCAGAGCATATTAGGGTTAATGAACATCTTGGGTTCTCCTAATCTTCCAGGCAATATTCATAACAAACTGATGACACAGCCTTCCCCTCCAGGGGTTTCACATTGGTTAATCATCTTTCATTTCCATAGCACACCTCCTTCCCCTACGAGCTTCTCAGAGCAGCCTCCCAGGTTAGAGAAACAGGTAAAATGATCAAATGAGAGAAACAGGGAGGCTCGGCCAGTGGGGGCTGGCAGGCGGGCTCTGGGAGCAGCCGGCGCCTGGGTCTCCAACCCATGGCTCCCTTCATTCCAGCCAGCGGCCAGCTCCTAGTCCAAGTCTGCAGTGCACTAAAAGAGGTTGATCCACGCACAGGTTAGGCTAGTTTTCAGTGTCTTGTTAGTACATTCCGCTTTTAATTTTTATTTTCCAGTTTTTCTAGTTGGGTAAGACTCAGGTAGATAAATTGGATCTTAGGAGAGATTTCTCACCTATCCCACTCCGACTACAAAGGCTTCCCCGTAGGTGGGATTTAAAAGGTAAATGGAAGTCTGGGAGGGAAGCCTTAGAAGCCCCAGGTGAGAGATGGAGCCAAACCATTGTTTTTGCATAGAGCAGACAGGAGGCTTCATGCAAAGGGAGTGGAGCACTGAAGAGCCTTTCCTTTTTTGTTTTTTCTCCCAGTTGGAAACATGTAAGTTTTCCTTGCTGATAATTTACTATCATCGTACACAATTAAACAGTACAGAGAAAGTGAAGGTTTCTGCAATCTCAACACTTCACTTCTGTCTAGACCAGGGGCTGGCCACATTGATGGTCCAGAAACATCCTTCCAGGCATTTTAATACAAACACGGTTTTGATCTATATATTTTACAAATGGGATCATTAAAATTGTGAAAGTCAGAACATTCTGGGCATTCTGGACAAGCTCTTTGTCTTATATTGTGTCAAACTATGAAAATGAAACTTATTCCTTTAAAAAAAAATCACATTTCATGTTTTAAAGTAAAGCGGTTCTTGCACAGCATTAAACCATACAGAAAGGTGTCAAGTGAAAAATAAAATATTTCTTTCCTTTCCTCTATTCCTTTTTCCCAAAGGTAATCACTGTAGCTACCGTAACAGTTTCCCATATATCCTTCAAGAAAATATAATTGCTAATATCTCCATATATGTGTCTATAGGCAAATTTTATTCTGTTCTGTCCTTTGCTTTATGTAATACATTTTGAAATTTTAAAGAACCAGCACCTACAGATACACTGCATTCTTTTTAACAAATGTGTAGTACATGTATTCCTTTACCTAACTACACTATTATTTAATTAGTTCTCTCTCTCTCTCTCTCTTTTTTTTTTTTTTCAGTTTTTGGCCAGGGGTGGGTTTGAACCCACCGCCTCTGGTATATGGAGCCAGTGCCGTACTCCTTTGAGCCACAGACACCACCCAACGCTCTCTCTTTTTTTAAATAGAGTCTCACTCTGTTGCCCTGGATAGAGTGCAGTGGCATCATCACAGCTCAATGCAACCTCAAACTCCTGGGCTCAAGGGATCCTCCTGCCTTGGCCTCCTGAGTGGCTGGGACTACAGGCACACACTGACATGCCTGACTAATTTTTCTATATTTTTGTAGAGATAGGGTCTCACTCTTGGTCAGGCTGATGTTGAACTCCTGCCTTCAGGTGATCCTTCTTGGCCTCTCAGAGTGCCAGGATTATAGGTATGGGCCACTGTGCCCACCCCCCTCACCCAGTTCTCTATTAACATTTAAGTTATTTTAAAATTTTGTGCTAGAACAAACAGTGAGGGAATAAACATCCTTTTTATATGTCTCTGTATATAATGAGCAAGATAAATCATTGCTCATTTCTCCATATCAGCCCTGGGCATAAACATTTTATTTATTTATCTTTTTACAAAAACTTTTGCCAGTTTGGCAAGTGATACCTGCTTTTAATTTTCATTTATTTGATTCCTAAGGAATCTGATTTGTTGCCCTGAATTAGTTGGTTCATGGTTTTGCCTGGGCATCTAGCGGAATGTTTAGCTTTTTCTTGTTGATTTATAAGAGATGGGTTGCACAGTCTCCTACGAAAACATGCACACAGAGCTCCAGTGACACATCTACAATTTTTAAAAGCAATTATTTTTTACAGTTTTATAATTCTCTAATACACTTGATGGAGATCAGATTTGCTTTTATTAAAGCAAATTTGTCTAGTACAGTGTAAATCATGTAAAGAACTTGAAAATAGAAAGATGGGAGGTAAAAGAACAACTTGTTTTCCGGTGCTTTGGGGCATCTGAGGAGCACTTTTAGGGAGATGGTGAATGTGCTGAGGAGCTAATTTGTGTCTATTTAACATACATTCCTCATTAGCGACTCTTTGCTCTCCTATCTGTCGATACACATAAATGAGAAAACTGTGCCTTGTCACAATTCTAGAGGATGCTTTCATTCATTCTGACTGACTCCTCTTCAGTCCACATTACCGAAGTTTTCTTATGATACTTAAAAACAAGCCAATTTCAGAGCCAGTGACATCATGATGATCAAAACTGCATTCATTTTCTCCTTCACACATTTTCCTACTGGATGAGTGGCTTCCTTGTTTAAATGTGGAATTCACTGATCATAAAATGGATTTCATCCAGACACAAAATTATGAAAAAATGAACTCATGGGAAATGACCCTTGAAATTCACACCACCCTCAAGGCTTGAAAGGATTTTCTATTTCATCAACTTTAGATGAGCCATAATAAGAAAATGTAAAATGCTATACAAAGGTTGGGGATTCAGGAGTCACATACCTCCTAGTTCTCAGTTCTCTTGTTTTTCTTTTCTTTGTTTTTTTAGTTTTAGATTAATAGGAGGGTACAAACCATTAGGTTGTATAGTTTACACAGGTAAGGTTAAAGTCCAAGAGATAGCTGTGTCCTTCACCCAAGGAGCGTGCCATATATCCAGGTCCCCTACTGAGTCCCCTCCCCGTCCTTCTTAAATTTAATTGAGTTTTTCTCTCATGTAGGTCTACATGACTGTTAATCTCCTAGTTTTAAATTGATGTTGAGTACATGTGATGCTTGTTTTTCCAATCTTGTGATATTTAAAAGAAGGTTCTCCATATCCATCCGGGTTGTTACAAAGGATGCAAAAATCTCCATCTTTTTGTGGCTGAATAGTATTCCATGGTATGCTTGTATTAATCCATTCATGTGTTGATGGTCACCAAGTCTTATATTTTTTAACCTAACTCATTCTCAGTATTTACAGCCAGCCCACATGGCCTCTCCCCAGGAATTGCACCCCTCTGTTAAGCTAAGGGTTCTCTTATATTTACTATATAATTTACAATTATATGGGATGTGTCTTCTCCCAACTCAGTTGCTAGCCGTCTAGGTCAAGGGCCACATCTCGTTCACCTTTGTGTACCTGCGAGCTCTCACAACAGCTGGCATTTAGTGGGCTGTTACATGTTGCACTGTCTCATCATTGAACAATACAGAGAAAGATTTGGTCCCCATTCTTGCTTACCTGTGGAAAACAGCTGATTGCCACCTAATAGCCATCATGGTTCCTCCCCAATTTATCCTTGCTGGTGGAGTCTTGATTTTGTTTGAAGGCCATGAACTCAGCAAATGACTCCTCTTGCCAGGCCGGGGGTGGGGACATGGAGGGTGATTAGTCCAGGCAGTCTTGGCAGACTCATTCCTCTGGCCTGTGGCCCAATTCCAGCCAGTAAAGGTCTGAGAGAGGCCATCTGTGGGCTGTGGGGAAAGGCTTCTCCTATGATCTTTTACAGAAAAATTTATGCTAGGATACCCCTGTCTCCACTGCGCATTGTTGTTCCATAAGATGTCAGGAACTGTTGCAGACATCCTGCATCCTGAGGTGGACATCCCCAGCTTGCTAAAGACTGCACAAGAGATCCCTAGTGGTACCATCAGGCTGGAACCACCCTGCCTGCAGACTTTCAGTTTGAGAGATAATTAACCCCTGATTACATCCTAACAGTACGTCACCACAATTAATGAAGATGGAAGAAACCAAAGGGATTCAGGAGTCTATTTTTGGGAGGGAACAGAAAAAAAATGGAAAGTCAAAAGGAATCAGAGATTTTATGAGATGGTAGAGAAGCCTATGAATGAACTTGGCTGCTGTTTTCAAGTTCATGGAGAGTTTTGTGGGTGGGATGTCAAATGGTTGTTCTCTGTGACTTCTGAAGACCTAAGTGAAAGAGAAGATGGAATTAAAGTAGGTGAGACTGGGGCTGGAATCAAGGGAGGGCTTACCTGTAAGAGTGACAAACACTGACATGGGCGACTAAGCCAAGAGTGTGTCTGTTTGGAAAAGGACAAGAATGGGCAAGTTTGCATCTTTGAGCAATTTATTTTTTACCTACTTAAAGGCAACAGGAATAACCAAAAAGACCACTTGAAGTTCATCATTTTATACTAATGTGGAAAAGAGAAGCTACTGAAATTGAGATGAGGAATCAGTTACAGACTTCCAAAAGTATTCAATAGATGATAAGTTTGATCTGACCAAGCTGGAAATACCTGTTTCACCTCTATCAGGCCAAAATGTCACCAACATCCAGTTTATAATTTACATTGAACACACCCTGCTTTATCAGAGCTTTGTGATTAGTCACACGCCCAGAATGAGGACATTGCCTGAGAAATGTAGCCTCAGGAAAGGTGGCTGATTATTTCTGGGGTGCTTATTAGTAAGGCTTATCCTAATCTGAATCTACTTTTCTACAGAAGAATATAAAATGGGACTGGATTTGATCAGTCCCACCGACCATGTCAAAATTCTAGAACACCCAGAGATAAGTCCCCAGACAGTATGGGGAAGAGCAGCTATTCTGGGCCACCGGGGTCCGAGGCCAAGATCTGGGGTATAGGAGCCACTGAAATGAATGGGCCTGCAAGTTGATGTACTAACTGTGACACTGTGGCCCTAGATCAGAGTTCACCTGAGACAGTAACCACCTCTCCTGTTACAACCAATTTTATATAAACACTATTACCAGTATTTTCAAATTAAGCCCAGAAGCTAATGAAAATACACAAAGACATATATTAAAATGTGCCTGAAAAGGTCCATTCTTTTAGTGTAATTATGCATACACCACTTCATTTTACTGAGATTGCCACTGGGGCATTCTTTTCCTTGTAAAATTTGTAGGAAAAATCTTAAAATGCAGATTCTGTGTATTGAAATGTAAGATCCTTTCACCAATCAAAAAGTCCTCTTTCAAATTGTACCTGTCTGGGCTTCACTAGCACAGACAGGGCTGCAGGCGCCCGCCCTTGTCTCTTCTCATCTTGCTGGTGAGAATCCCCTCACCAGCCAGATTCTCCTGCAGCACAGAGGCACGTGCCCTGCCTGATGACCAAGGAGCCACCTGGGCCTTCCAGGAGCTGGGTCTGGGACCCTGATGTCCAGCCCTTCCCTCAGCTCCCACGGTGTCTAAATCTTCCAGTGCACAAAGGGAAGCCTGCAAATGTAGCTGGTGCCAGCAAGGCTCTGTTGATGGGGTCTACATCTCATGAGGTTGAAGCAGTGAAGAACTCCTTAAACAGGATGGTGGTGCCCCACAGCCTGTGCCTCACCCAGACCTGGGAACAAACCCTTGCCTTCCACCTAATACACTGGTATTGTGTGTCTTTGGGCAAGGTATGTCATCTCTCAGAGCCCCGGTTTCCTATAAAATGGGTAAAAATAACTTTTTTTCCCATGTTATTGTAAGAATAATATAATAGACCAGGCCACAGTGGCTAACACCTGTAATCCTAGACCTCTGGGAGGCCAAGTCCGGAGGATCACTTGAGCTCAGGAGTTTGAGATCAGCCTAAGCAAGAGTGAGACTCTGTCTCTACTAAACAAAAAATAGAAAATAATTAACCTGAATAGTGGTGAAGGCCTGTGGTCCCCACTACTCAGTAGGCTGAGGCAGGAGAATGGCTTGATACCAGGAGTTTGAGGTTTCGGTGAGTTATGATGACACCACTGCACTCTAGCCCCTCCCAAATAAACATGAAAAGAAAAGAAATAAAATAACAGACATAAAAAGGCATTTATGTATTACCCAGTCTCATTATAGAGAAGCAAATACCCTTTTTTATAGCAATAAGGCACATCTAAGTACCTGCATTCAGAATATAACAATAGACAGCACTTGCCACCTGCACCCCAGTCATTTCCTTTAAAAGCACCTAGAACCTGGCAGAATAGCTGCTCAGTCACCGGCCCTCATCCCGGGTGCACTGCAGACTGACTGCCTTATCCTAGAGCTATGGAGCCCAGCCAGCGTTTCAGAGAGCACATGCCTCCCCGGACACTGGGAAGGTTAATGAGATAACATCTAGGTGGAAAATGCTGAGTGTGCTAAATATTACCAGGTTGCAGTCACCCTGACGCTGGAGCAAGCACTCATTTGTCCAGCTTGTTCAAGTGCACAGGGCTCTGAAAGAGGAGGTACAGCCGGTGAGAAGGAATTTTGGCAAGTCTAACACACCCTATTCCCGGGCACACCTTGGCTTTTTGGCAATTTTGGGAGCCCCTGGAAGGGAGGGGACTTGGCATCTCTATCAGGCTGCAGTTCCACTGGTTATCCATCTGGGTTTAGAATGATAACCTCTACATTTCTGCAGAGTGACCTAGAGGTCACTGACTACCTGGCCGTGGGGAACTCGCTCACCAGTGGCGTGACCTGGGGAGAACCATACCACCTTGCTGAGCCCTGGTTTCCTTGCCTAGAAACGAGATAATAATCCCTACCTATTTCACATGGTTCTGAGGTTAGATGCCACTTTTTTTTCTTATCTGACCGTAACCAGTGTTAAGAAGTAAAAGCCTCTGACTCTACTTTTCACTACCATAAAGTAATAAGCTACCATCTTCGGTACCTTGCAGTCTAGCTGGATGTCTGCACAGCTGAAGCATGGATTAGGAACACAGAGGAAGGAGGGTACTATTGGTTCTATTTCCAAGGACCAGCTTATCCACGGCTCAGTGCTTGCAGCTTGGATCCACTAAGCCATGCTGTTAGATAGAAAAAGTATTAGCTGTTATTTATGTGGCACTTGGAATTTTTCAAAACACTTCCATGTGTATTATCCCCTGGTGTCATTAGTGTCATCTCTAGGTCTCTGTCTCTTCCAGATCAACCTTTTGGGATGTCGGTTTTTCTCTTTGCTCTTTTCCAGCACACAGCCCTGGAAAGAGGCAGAAGCCCAAGGGTTCAAGGAGCTGGGGCATGACCTTGGGAGCTTTGCTGGATGTGGCCTCGGCAGCAGCAGTCACTGAGAAAATGAAGACAGTTCTAGGCTGCCAGCCGGTTGGACGGACCAGACACTAAGGGCCCTGTTCACAGGGAGACAGTGCCGAGCCATGACCCGTGGCCACCACGGCGGCTCCCACATTCCCAGAGCCTCTGTTCTGGCTCACTAACAGAGCAGCCCCTCAATAATCTTATTGTATGTTTTCAAAATAATTCTCAGTAATGCCCCAAGAATGTCTGAACTTCTGTGTGAACTCGCTCGTTTGCATATTTTTCAGCTTATTAGTTGGAGCTCCGGTAGACAGGGCCCATGACCTTGCTTTTCCATGGACCTCTTGGCCATGGTGGGAGCAAGGGCACCTCTCCCGCTGGTGAACTCACAGCCGCCCTGGCCCCCTGCCCCCCCCCCCCGTCTGGTTCGGATTCTCCCTCACTCCGATCGCAACCTCCTTCCTTCCCTCGCCCTCTTCATAGCCAACATTAAGGAAGAATTGCTTCTCTTACAGCTTACTCATTACAGAACGCCACAAGATTCTGGTTCTGAATTTTCATGAGAAACAATTTTGGGAAAAGAAGGGGAGAGCAGAGACAGGGCCGTCTTTGGTGACCTGTTTACCAACCCCAGTGCCGTGGGGACAGGAGTGCTCAGCTCTTGATTTCAGGATGACTGCACACAACCCCAGTTCTAATATAGCTTGTCATTCATAAATCCCTGAGCCATCACAGGCCCAGCCAGATGTGAGGAGGCCGGGCCTAATCCTTCTATGGGGATGCAAGGGATAGTGGAAGTTAAGCTTTAATTAAAAATGAGATCTGATACTAGAAAATTTACAGCTTTCAAAATGCTTTGAATGGGCTTGAGAGTGTATGCATGCAGTCTGAACATGGATACATGGATTCAAACGACACTGTTACTTTGCTAGATGCAGCTAATTATATAGAACCATAAAGAAGATAAATATCAAACTTTATAGCTGTAGGGCAAGGTGCCTTCCAATACCAGGCTTCAGCAGTATGTAGCATGATATATTTTGGTCAATATACCAATATTCCTCTGTGGATTTCCAGTTGTATATGAGATGACCTCAGAATGAGGGTCTTGGAAAAAGGTCAAGGGACTACACTGGTAAATACAACTTTAAAATAATTCCTAATGTTTTGCCAAAGCCGTATACTCACTTATATATTTTACTCATTTTATTTTTCAATAATTGTCCTTGATTACTAATGAAGTTGAGTCGTTTCTTTTAAACTCCTATTAGACCTATGTAAGATCATACAAACTCTCTAAGAAATCTTGGCTTCTTTTTTGGATTTTTCATCTCTTTTGTCCCTCTGCTCTACTTTATGAATATTTTTTTCCAGGTTTTTTTTTTTTTTAGACAGAGTTTTATTTTTTTGCCCTCAGTAGAGTGCCCCAGTGTCACAGCTCGCCGCAACCTCAAACTCTTGGGCTCAAGTGATTCTCTTGCCTCAGCCTCACAAGTAGCTGGGACTACAGGCATGAGCCACTACATGTGGCTCCAGTTTTTTTCTTGACTGTGCTTAATATGTTTAACCAACCCATTTCTTTTAATGAGTTGAAGTGTCTGAAGTGTTTTTATTTTAATTATAACATTTATCTTTATAAAATTGTATTTATTTTGCACATTTGCAAGATTGTTATTTTTAGTTATTTTTCTTACATAAGTTTAGCCCCTCTATTATTATTTTTGGCCAATTAAATACATTTATTTCATATATGACAGAACATCATAATATCTGATGTCATTTTGAGTTTGATCCTTCTAATTGATTTCTTGCCTATCTCCCATGGTACCTTGATTGCTTGTGTGTTTTCTTAGTCTTGACAGACAGGCCATAGTCTTTGGTGCTTAATTGTGGGAAGTTTTCGAGGCTTGATTTGAAGGTAGGTTTTTCCAGAGAAGAATTCATTTGTTTCTGCCATGTACCTGGAAGCAATGAAAAATTGAAACCAGCTTAAAATAAACTTTTAGCTTGAGGATTTTTGGTCCTCATAGATAGTATAAGTTTGAACCACAAAATCCCCTTTGTGGGTTTGCTTGTGGTTATGAAGTTTCAGGGGAGATTTTTTTCCCTTCCACTCAGCACAATAGTCAAGATAAGGAAGTTTCCATGCTGTCTCTCTCTGTGGGGTGAGCTTATATCTAATTTGCCCTTACACTGAAGGTGCCTGCCTTGGGAGGTCCTACTCATACATGGGCTTCTCCTACTAGAATTCACTTTGGTTGGGCTCTAGGCTTGATTCCTGGCCCCTTCACTCCACTATCAAGATCAATGTCACGGGGTGTACAGCTGCCCTGCTATTGAGAAGGCTAAATCAGAGCACTTGTACCTTCAGGGTCCCTGCATTCACTTTCTTTGCTTCTGAGTTGTTTCTACTCTCCTATCAGCTCAATGATGCATTTAGAAATAATTTTTAATTGTCATATTTTATTTATTATTTTTAATCATTTATAGTGGAAGGAAGTTCAGAGTATATAGTTTGCTGCACTGAAGCAAACAGAAGTCCTATTACATCGCTTATTATATTTTTTCTTAATGTTTTAAATATTTCATATTTAAAAGAGCAGTATTTCTAAGAAAAACTTCCTGAAGGAATAGACCCCACCGAGTTAGGATGGTGAGATTATTGGTGAATGTTCTTTAACCCTATTTCTCAGTGCTATACGCAGAAAAAATTTAACATTGGTAACCAAACGAGTCCTTAAAATCATATTGTATAACCCTTGCCTATCCTGTGTCAGACCTCATCTGACATAATGCCTTTTCTGTTCTGCTCCTGGGAAGATGCTCAATGATTTGTTGTTGTTGCATTTGTTCCCTGCTTCTCCGTCTGATGTGTTTCTTCACCCAGTAGGGACTCCAGCCTACAGGGAGCACAGGTTATGCTCTCTTTGTGTTTGGATGTGAACAGGTGATTCTGCAATGTATTTGTGCAGTTCTGCTTGTAGGAAAGTGGAAGGAGAAGGTGTGTAAGTGACAATCATATTTCAACATGGACTTTTTTTTCTTGAGATGGAGAGTCTCACTCCATCGCCCTGGGTAGAATGTCATGGTGTCATCATACCTCACAGCAACCTGAAACTCTCAGGCTCAAGAGATCCTCTTGCCTCAGCCTCCCAATTCACTAGGATCACAGATGCCCGCCACAGCACCTGGGTAATTTTTCTATTTTTAGTAGAGAGCAAGGGGTGTCACTCTTGCTCAGGCTGGTTTCAAACTCCTGAGCTCAAGGGATCTGCTGCCTCAGCCTCAATTCTCCCAGAGTGCTAGGATTACAGGCATGAGCCACCACATCCAGCCTATAATGTGGATTTTTGAGGACAGTGAGGTTGAAGGAGAGTTTAGTGATGACAGTGAGCGTGAAGAAACTCTTCCTGTATGCAGCGATATTAGTTCCAGTGAATCTGAAGCTAGTGATGAAGAAGAAAGGGGCGATAATACACAATCCGTACAAGGAGCTGGAATGTTCATTCTGATGGTGATCTCTTAAAGTTCCCATACACTGTCACACAACAAGGATTGCGTAAAATGAAAATGCGTATAACAGGAACATTTATGGCTTCTAGGAAGGATTTTCCATGTGATCTGAAAGAGAAGAAACTTCAGGACAGTGACTTATGTGCCTATCAATGTAATATGAAAATGATGGGCCCCTCATTCCATGACAAGAGGTTAGTGACAACGCTGAGTACATTCTTTGGCCCCCAAATGCAGTTGATGACTGGATGTAGGAAGAAACAGCCTATTCAATTTGAAAAACCGAATACACAAAGCTTACAGACACAGCTGATCAGTATTGTGGATGTTATGGATTTACAAGGTGCTCCTACAAATGATAGAAAAAATTACTCTTCTGGCTGATAGAAGCTGCAGTTGTGAACAGCTACATCCTTCACTCATTAGATAAGGAGAGAGGAGAAAAGTGCAGACACACCTTTCTTATAAGAGAAATCTCATCACTCAGCTTGTGAGCAATATGAGCAACAGAAACTCAGGAGAGACGGGAAGATCATCCTCTTCTGACACTGAGGAAAGGCTGAAGGGAAGATGCATGTTATGGTGAAAAACGAGGGGAAAAAACCAGATCACATGGTTTGCAGCAGAAGAAATGGAAAAGGTGGAAGGAAATCTATCATTTTCTACTGTGAGACATGCAAGGAAGCCTGGACTTCCTCCTGGAAATTGCTTCAAAAAGTATCACACTCCAAAAAACTATAAACAAAAACCCTTTAGTTATTTTGTGTAATCTAAAATAGATAATAAAATCACCAGGTGGGTTCATAGTTATGTTTTTTTCTTTTAAAACTACAGGATAAATTACAAGTAATCCACCAACCTCTTTCCCACCCCAAATAAATAAGAGCTGTGAAGTGTGTGGGTGGCAGAAAACTCGGATTGGAATTAATATTTGCTCCTTAAGTAACATGTTCTTTAAAATCTCTTTTTGAATCTCTTAAATATTTAAGAATGGCTTCTGAGTGTCTTGTGAGTAATTCCAGTTTCTAGCACACTGAGTGTAGATAGCATCTCAGTCTGCTGACTATTTGTGATTAGCAAAGCCGATGGTGCCCAGTCCTGTCAACAGCTGTCAGCAGAATCACAGTGAGTGCTTTATGGTATTTATTCATGTTATTCCTGACTTTTTCACTATTTCGCATTTGTCCATAGGAGATTATCAAATTCTCAAATTATTGCCTAAGTGGTGAAAATGGTATCTCATTGTGGTTCCTTTTTGTTTGTTTTGTTTTTGAGACAATATCTCACTTTGTCACTCTGGGTAGAGTGCAGTAGTATCATAGCTCACAGCAACCTCAAACTCTTGGGCTCAAGTGATTCTCTTGCCTCAGCCTCCCAAGTAGTTGAGACCACAGGCACCTGCCTCTATAACTAGGTATTTTTAGAGATGGAGTCTTGTTCTTGCTCAGGCTGGTCTTGAACTACTGAGCTCAAGCAATCCACCTGCCTCAGCCTCCCAGAGTGCTAGGATCACAGACATGAGCCACCACACGCGACCCTCACTATGGCTCTTTAGTTACTCTCCTACCCTTTTTAACAGCAACATAATATTTCATCATTGGTGTTTTTATTTAAGTGACTTCTCTATTCATGGTGTTTCAGGTTCCTTCCAACTTTTTATTATAAACAATGCTGCAGTGAACATTTTTTGGAGGGTACATTTTTACACAATTAAATTCAACATTTTGCTCCATGTTGCCATGTTGCCTTGTTGTTCACTGCCTTAAACAAAGGCCACTGCCACATACTTATTGAAGATACTACAATGTATGAGAATGCACAAGTTCTCGCTTGGCACCTGTGGCTCAGGCGCCAGCCACATACATCCTAAGGTGGTGAGTTCGAATCCAGCCAGGCCTGCCAAACAACAATGATGGCTACAACAGAAAAAAAACAGACAGGCATTGTGGCAGGCGCCTGTGGTCCCAGCTACTTGGGAGGCTGAGGCAGGAAACTCACTTGAGCCCAGGAGTGGGAGGTTGCTTGAGGTTGCCACAGCACTCTACCCAGGGGGACAGCTCGAGGCTCTGTCTCAAAAAAAAAAAAAAAAAAAAGAATGCACAAGTTCTTACATTACAGAGTTCTAAGAAATATCTGAATTCCTAGATTAAATTTCTAAAACTATTTTAGCTTATATTTTTAAATTTTGTATTTTATTACTTATAAATTAAAATCTTATTGCCTGCTTTTATCTATGGATATACATTGCTTTTAGAAAAAAGAACCATGTAAATACAAAAGCACAAATTTACAAAACAAATAAGCTAGGGAGTAACTATTTGCATTACAAAGTTATTATTTGCTTTACAAAATGGTATCAATTTAAATTGAAAGCACCTTAAGCATATTTGAAAGATGACCAGATTCACAAAATTCATTTACACTAACTTTTCCAGAATATACCCAGCACACAAAGTGAGGTATCTCTAGTTTACAGAGCTGAAGAAGTCGATTTAATCTGTTGCTGCTTTTTTTGAGAGGCAAATTGTGCACAGGGTGAGGACTCCATGAAGGATTAACACAACTGTACATGTCTTGTAGTTATGTGATTTTTTTCTCTAAAAACTCCTGTTTTTGTTATTATTATCATTATTATTAAAGCCTGTGCTTCAAAAGCAGAAAGGGCATCCATCTTCTTCCCTGCTTTTCAGGCCTCCCTCTGCACGCCTGCCATCAGAGTGGCATATGGCATCCAACATGCAGAGTCAACCTCCCCACAGCATATTTACAGAAGCAACAGTACATATTGAACTAAACCACACCTCATGCAAAAGACTTGTAATCATCCTTTACTTTTTGGTGTAGGAGAAAGGTGGTAGGTGGTGGTGGTGGAGAGATCTGATTGTTGGCAAGATAGCTTAAGGGTATGGAAATACAGCAGTAGGGAGAGAGGGTGGCCTTCTTAGGCATTGGCTCTAATTCCCTGCCAGACACATGCAATGACAATGCTGTAGGGCTTAGGAAAATTGGGGCAACTCTGGGGCAGTGGGCGGTGAGAACGCGTTAAAGACAGCCTGCTTAGGCCTCTGAGTGGCAGCTAAAGCACACAGACACACACTCCCCACGCTTAGCCAGTCCCAGTCCTCTTGAACAGGGAATTTCTCAGTCTTTTGTCCCAATCACTCATTTTTTTTAAAGCTTGATTTCAAACTGTGTGGCATACCATTTAAAAATACTTTTGTTTTCATGAGACGTGTCTAACACAGGAGCTTGAGGAGGGGAGCTTGGCATTTTTCCAGGATATTCGGGAACCCCCGCCCGCACTCTGACGGTAATTAGCGCGTGGCCCGCAGTACGTAGGCCCAGGAGGAAGGAGGCCGGCTGGAGGCCGGGCCTGCTGGCGCTTCCCTTTCTCCTTTCCACCCTCCCCTTCCTCGCCAGGCAGGCCGACCCTGCTCAGGGCAGCTCCCAGGTGGCCACCGGCGCCCCTAGAGGACCAAAGTGAGTGTTGCACCCGGGGTCCTGTTAGGGATTTCAGTTTATGGTCTCTAGAAAAGGATTGACCCATTTTATTGGAAGAGGTCAATGGGAAATTAAAGTAATTAAGTGGGAAAAGGACTGGTCTGGGTATCAGGAGACCTGGGTTTACTTTCAGCTGCGTTACTACTTAGTCATGTGACCTTGGGCAGAAATTTAATCCCTCAGGACCCACGTTTTCTCAGCTGGAAAATGAGGGCTGAACCAAATGATCTGGGAAGCAAAACTGAGCCAAGTGATCGATTTTGTCTGTATGCAGGGGACATGTGCAGCTGTGTGTGTGTCTGTGTGTATGGGTGTGGAAAAGATAAGCCCAAGGAAAAATGCATAAAAGCAGCCACCAGTGCAAAGGTCCAGAGGTGAAAGTGAGTAGCTGGAATGACGAGGTCAAAAGAGAGAAAATTCTTGCCCATTTGGCATCGGATAACGAATTATCTTAAAACTTAGTGGTGTAAACCCAAAACAAATTTTTTGTTTGTTTCTGTTTTGAGACAAAGTCTCACTTTGTTGCCCTCCGTAGAGTGCAGAGGCATCATAGCTCACAGCAACCTCAAACTCTTGGGTTTAAGCAATCCTCTAGCCTCATCCTCCAGAGTTGATGGGACTACAGACACCTGCCACAGTGCCTGGCTATTTTTTTTTTTTTTTGAGAGATGAGGTCTCGCTCTGGTTTAGGCTGTTCTCAACCTGTGAGCTCATGCAATATACCCACTTGGGCCTCCCAGAGTGCTGGGATTGCAGGCGTGAGCCACTGCACCTGGCTCCCCAAAACCAATTTGTTAAGTTCTTTTTTTTTTTTTTTTTTTTGAGACAGAGTCTCACTCTGTGCTCTCTGTAGAATGCTTTGGAATCCTAGCTCACAGCAACCTCAAACTCATAAGCTCAAGAGTAGCTGGGTCTTTAGGCAACTACTGCATTGCCCAGCTAGTTTTTCTATTTTTAGTAGACCCTATCTCACTCTTGCTCGGGTTGGTCTTGAGCTCCTGAGCTCAATCAATCCATCCTCCTCAGCCTCCCACAGTACTAAGATTACAGGCATGAGCCACTGCACTCAGCCTCAATTTTAACTTTTAAACAAATGACCCTGTGAGTCATAAATTCAGAAGGGCTTGCCCACTGCCTTGTCATGTGGAGTTTTAAATGAGGTTGCAGTCAGATGTTGTGGGAGACTGCATTTATCTGAGGCTTCAAATGGGCTACACATCCAAGATGGCCCATCCACAAGGCTGGCTGTGGCTAGAAGCTCAGCTGGGTTGTGACCAGAAGGCCTCTCCCAACATGACTTTCTCAGGGGAGGTGGACTTTGTATGTGCTCCCCCAGAGCAAGTGTCCCAGGAGAGTAGAGCAGAAGCAGTATGGCTTTTCCCGACCTACTCTCAGAAGTCACAGAGAGACATTTCTGCTATACTTTATTATTATTAACCTTTCCTGATTCAAATGAGGAGATGAGAACCCT
The DNA here is from genome assembly GCA_963574575.1 of Galagoides demidoff. NCBI lineage: Eukaryota > Metazoa > Chordata > Mammalia > Primates > Galagidae > Galagoides > Galagoides demidoff. Next base: position 28,608 of record CAUYQV010088599.1, read on the forward strand.
TGATGGGAGATATTAAAGAATGTTGGGGCCATGTTTTTAAGCGCCACAGGCACCTTCTGAGAACACTCTGATTTCCTCGGTATTTTTGTTGTTGCTTAAAGATAGAATTCACTCTGTTGCCCATGCTAGAGTGCTGTGGTGTCAGCCTAGCTCACAGCAACCTCAGTCTCCAGGGTTCAAGTGATCCTCCCGCTTCAGCCTCCTGAGTAGCTGGCACTCAGGCACCCACCACCGTGCCCAGCTAATCTTTCTGTATTTTGTAGAGACGTTGTCTCACTCTTGCTTAGGCTGGTCTCATACTCCTGAGCTCCAGTGATCCTCCTGTCTAGGCCTCCCAAAGGGCTAAGATTACAGATGTGAGCCACCTCACCTAGCCTGTATTTTTGAAATAAATGTCTTGATAATTCATAGAATTTACTCAGCTTTCTGAGAAAAGAGTCTTCCTGAATAATCTAGTTTACTGAGTCCTTATGAAGTAAGTGTCTGAAAAGAATCCCTACGATTTTCAAGTAAATTATATGGCTCCACATGTGAGATAACATTAACCTCCATAGCTCTTTTTGATGTGAATAAAGTTAGCTACATACGTCCTCAGTGCAGGAAAAAGGCAAAGAACTTTTAAAAAATCAAATAGCCAGACTATTACTGCTAGGCTGATTTGGATGCCTCAGAAATAGGCTCTGCTCCTGGGAGTCTGATAGCTTGCGTGAACATGGGGCCTTAATGGCAGGTGATATGGGGGAAAGAGACGCCAACTCCACAAGAGTGCTTTAGACCAAGCTCTCGCAGAGGGAGAATGCTCCAGAATCCATCTTCAGTAAAATGTATGCTACCTGGACCTGAACTGTTCTGATGTTAGGGGCTGACAGCACACACACTTCACGCCCTCTTCCTTGGGTCTAATTTCAGTGATTTTTTTTCTTCTCATCTTGTGCAGCCGCCATCAGGCTGATTTTAGTTCCTGGGGATTAAGCAGTTCCGGAAGGTTGTTATCACTTCCCTTCAGTGGAGCATATCTTCAAACACCTTCCTGGATAATTACCGCGGCCCAGTGATTGGGGAATCACCACGCAGTGATTTATCCGAGCATGCGCGCACACACTTTTCCAGTACGTTTCTTTGTGTTTGTTTTGTTTTTGCATTTTCAAAGCCCAGTGGTTCATGCGAGATGGGAGAAGGACAAAATAAGAAGACATATGGTAGTGCTTAAATTATTCCCCAAAAGGGAAGGTGTCCAATATGAAATTATTCAGTCTTTCTACTATTCTGGGGTGGGGAGGAAGCGTTTCAACTAAGAAAATAATAGGGTACCCACAATGCCCAGAGGAGAACTGAATTATATTATCAACTTCCAAATACAGTCAGCAATATTTCACCAGAAAAGCTGCTTTGCAAAAATTAAACCTCTGATGTTTACACTGGGAAATACCTCCGGTCCTCTTTACCATCTCCTTAAGTGTCTCCCGGTCCTGACACATGTGTGTACACACACACACACCCCCCACTCTTAGGCTTCCTGGGATCCTCTTTGTTTTACAGGTGATTTTTTTAGTGAGGTGCCCAGAATGTCTCCAAAAGGGAAAACTATACAAAGTAGAATTTTGTCTCTTATTCTTCAAAATGTTCTAAGAACCTATAGATTCACCACATAAGCCACGGGAAATGGCAGCCAAGAGGAAATCAACTTGCCATCCCTTTCCATTCAGATCGGTAACTAGAGGGGGGAGGTAAGGGCCAGGCTTCAGCTTCCTCATGTTTTTACTCAGTTTGGACAACTCCACTTCAATCCCTTCAACCCAGGCTTAGGCATGTTACATAAAGGTTTACAAAAGAGATAAACTTTGAGAAGTATTTTTCAACTTTAATTTTAAAAATAGGTGATGCACTCACATGGTGCCACATCGACACAGCATAAAAACATCTCTCTGGGAAAGACCTGTACCTTGATGCCAGTGTCAGGGAGAGAGCTTTTAATAACTCCATATTAAGGATGATGCTTGCTGTAGGAGTTTTCTAGATGTGCTTTATCAGATTAAGGATGCTTTCATTTCTTCCGAATTTGCTGTGTGTTTCATCATGAGTGAGCAGTGGACTTTACCAAATGTGTGTTCTACATCTGTCAAGATGAACATGATTTCTTCCCCTTTTTTCTGTTAATATGGCTACAAGTTGATTATTGGATGTTAAAACCATCCTGTATTCCTGAAATAAATCTCGCTGGATCATGAAAAAAGAGTCGATCTGTCCCTGTGTTCCCCCGCCCTCGCCACCCGTACCCCTTTCCATATAGGTGAGCACATCATTAGCTTCCCTGTGTCCTCCCAGTGTCTGTGCTGAGCCAAGGAAACAAAAACAAACTTACCCATGTTTCCTCCCTCCCCGCTGTTTCTGGGAAAGAAATGAGGAGAGAAGGAACTGGCCTTGTCTGTTCTAGTGGTAGGAATACGTGAGTAGAGAAAGCGTTAGGAGCTAACAGCAGCTTGTAAGAATGGAAATCCTTTCTCAGTTATTTAGATTCCCAGAATCATTTTCTTTGATTTTGGTTCTTTAGTTAAACCTCTTCTTTAGGCCTCATAATTCTTTAAACTTCCAAAATCTTTGCTGTTTGTGAAAGCAAAGTTTTAGATAATCCACATTGCTTATCCTTTTTTGCCTGACAACAGCGATTTGTGTGCTGACTTTAAAAACAAAAAGTACAAGGGCAAGTGTGGTGCAGCGTCCCCTAAGAGGAGCTGCCCTCACCTCAGCTCTCTGAACTGTTGTTTCCTCCCGTGGGGTGCTGGTCATGGGTGGAGGCAAGAACATCTATTCCAGCCAGAAGCTTTTCTTTATCTTACATATACCTCGGCAAAAAGGAGAAAAAATGCTGTAGAAACGTCTTATTTTTCTAACACTGGGAAGTCTAAAATAGAATAATTTTATAGATTTCAAACAAACACTGCAGGTACATGTATACAGATAGATAGTTGATGCTGGGCATTGTGTGGGACTGTGCCAGACCCCCCGAACAAGTAAACAATTTTAAACTTATATTTTGCAAATGAAGTGGCAGCAAAGATAGCGACCTATCTTTCAAATAAGTCGTAACAATGTAATGATGTAATTTGCTGTCATTTTTTGTGTGTGGTGTTCTATGCCAGATAAAAAGAATCGTGAATGACATATACAACAAATTATTGCATAGGCTGCATATTATAACAATTACATTACATTGTAGACATTTCCTAAAGTCATATGATGAGTGAGTTTGTGAAAATCAAATACAATTTTATTAAATATTTAAGGAAAATTTTAGGGCCATACATTTATCTTAACATTTAAGCTAACTTTTTATTGAAAAAAATACACATGCATTGTAAGATATTTTAAGAGTATAGAAAGTACGTGGTAGAAATCATCTTCTAATACAGCCCAGGTTGTCTGGCCTGCTCCTCAGAGACTGCTAACACTCTTCTGCATATTGAAATATGTCAGTGTCGCCATCCTAAAAATACAGATGTAGTAAACTCATTCTTCACTTGGCCTTAGTCCATCTTAGCACCTGCATGTGTCTTCCCTTCTTCTTCTCCCAGGGCCACTGACTGTCCCAAGGGAAGGAAGGGTAACAGGTTATTCAGACAAGCCCTCAACCATGAGTGAATGCAAATCCTTGCAGAGTAAAATTCAAGTCTCCTGAGTAGCTGGGACTACAGGTGCCCGCCACAACACCTGGCTTTTTTGGCTGGGGCTGGGTTTGAACCAGCCACCTCCAGCATATGGGGCCAGTGCCCTACTCCTTTGACCCACAGGTGCTGCCCCCAGCTATTTTTTTTAGAGACTGTGTCTTCTTTTTGCTCAGGCTGGTCTCAAACTAGTGCGCTTGAGCAATCCACCTGCCTCAGCCTCCCAGGGTGCTGGGATTATAGGCGTGAGCTACTGTGCCTGGCCTCCTCCTCTCTTTTCATAAACGATTTTGTCATACACCCAGTGGCATCCAGCTCTTTAGCCACCATGGACTCTGGGACCCCCAGTCCCCTCCCCTGTACTCAAGGAGATCACCACGCTCCTCCTGGGTTCCCTGCCTCAGCACAGCCTGGAAACTGTCCAGGCAATGGGCTGGGGCCCCAGGACTTGCCCTTGTTTGTTCTCCCCTCAGAGATCACCGCCCTGCACCGCCTGATGTCCACAGTCTAATAACCATTTTTTCACACATCCTGCCTGATTCGTCAGTTGTTTCAGGCAGGAGAAATCCCATCCTGTTTCTCCATCTCAGCCAGAAGCAGAAGTGTCATACTTTTTAAACAGCAAAGTGTTTCTTAAACTTGGATGTGTACAATCATCTGAGAAATTCCTTAAAAATAAAGATTCCTGGGCTCCCGCCCAGCAATTCCGATTTGGCAGGGCTGCCTGGGAATCTGTATTTTAACCAGAGCCTTCAGTGCTGTTGATGTGGCCCCGCCTGACCAGACCTGCGCAAGGATGACTGTGTTGATTTGTCAGCTCTCCTCAAGTGGTACCACCATATGGACACTTTGTTTTTCAGATAAACAAAATGAAAATAAATAGTGAGATAGATTTCTTGCCAGACTTGAATTACTGAGTTTTTAGAAATACCCTACCACATCTAATTATCGTTTAAAGAGGCCAGAGTTTGGCCCTAAGGGACAGATCTATGCAACTGTGATACTGCAGATGCAAGGAGCTGATTCAAGGCAGGTTGGGACTCGAGTTGGAAGGGCACATTTACTTGTCTGCACAGAGAAGGCACACATCCCAGCAGCTCCAGCTTAGTTAAACTCATTTTGGAAAATATTTTTGGCTCGTGTGGTTTTATGCTTTTAGAATTCCATTTTTAAGCACTGGGTTCATCCAAACCCACTGAAGCCGAGCTGAAGCATCCAAGGAAGATGCTGAGTTTCACACAGATCTCTGCTGAGTCTGTAGAAATTTCTCAGATTCGTCCAAACTGCTTTGTTGAGAAACCAAAACAAAAATCACTAATCCCAGTGGGGTTTGTAGGGACCTGTGGTTTTTTATCGAAAATTATGGCAAAAGCAGTGGTCAGTCATGTGACTTACAAGCCTAAAGGTTTCATTATGAAACCTGAAAGAAACCCACAAGCTAAGTCTTAAAATATACTCCCAAGAGACAAACCAGGAAAAAAAGTCATTTTAGTTTTGGCCTGGAAGCAAAGACTAGGGAAAGATGTCCAAACCAAATGTTGTCAGGGCTCACTATATTTTAAATCCAAAGCTGAATTTTATTCCGTTGGGATGACATTGTTTATTAACACTGTCTGTGGCAATCAGATTGTCTAGAAAAGTTCAGGACAGCTGGAGGCCCTCTCTTGTTTATGCTATGAACAGAACAGGCCTGCTATCCAATAAAATGAGTACCAACAACATAAATTATGAGATCTTGTTTTACCCTGTCCTCCTTCCCTTAGGCTATATAGACACACATTATAAAATGAATCATATTTTCTATTTCCTTAATAAACAATTTTACTCCTTAACTGTGAGATCCCTTTACAACGATGACTCCTAAATTCTAGAATATACAAAGCATAACCTGGAAAATTTGTGACATCTTCATTTTCTTGCTGTTTATCACTATGTAACAAACTATCCTAAAATTTAGCAGCTTAAAACAATTTGATTGCATTCCATGATTTTGTGGGTCAGGAATTCTGGAAGGGCTCAGTTGAGTGATTATTCTGCTCCATGTGATTGACTAGGGTCACCGCTTGGTATTCAGGTGGTGAGTGGTCTTATCTGGAGGATCTAAGATTATTTTACCTACTTACTAGGAAAATTGGAGGGCGGCAACTATAAAGCTGGCTCTTCTATGCTTTTCTCCATCTCCACATGGTCTTAGGGTCTCTTTGCTTTGCTCTGGTGGCACAGAGCTCTCAGAGACCTGGAACTGGCATAGAATCACTCTATTGGTCAGAGAGGTTATGGACCAGTTTCAAGGGGTAGAGGAAGAGATCCTACCTTTCAATGGGAAAAATGTCAAGAAATTTGTAGCCAGGTTTTGTCCACCACAATGAAAATGTTACAGTTCTATTCCCAGAAATTGCTGATTTACTAGGGGTGTGGTGGGGGTTAAGATCTGCATTTTATTCATTTTTATATGTAAAACTTTATGGGGTACATGTGCAATTTTGTTACATGCGTAGATTGTACAGTGGTCAAGTCAGGGCTTTTAGGGTGCCCATCAACCAAATAAGAGCTGCATTTTTAAAAACACCTATTAAGAGTTCGGTGTAAGAAGTCCTTATAGCCAACTTTGAAAACCACAATACCACTTCATAAAATGTGATGGAAAATGTGTTTTTATATTCAGCCAATTAATAAACATTGGCTGATCATGTGACACCTGCCCAGAATTATGTTAGGTGTTGTGGAGTATAAAGAAAGGACCCCTGGTGTGACAGCACTCATGCTTCACTGGCGCTAGGTGCAGGAGAGTGGAGCCTGAATGCCAGAGCCGTCTCATGGAATAGAGTTGGGTGGGATCAAAGGGGCAGTACACAGTGGGCCCATGTAGCCAAGGGGACTGGGGCAAGCCCCCACAGCTGAACCCTAGGAATCAGATCAAAAAGTATGCTGATGTGAGTAGGTGGCCAGAATGAATTATGAGGGAAAAGAGAACTCTTCAAAGGTTCCAGCAAGGGAGCAGAGGCATGATGGCTCCCAGGCACAGTTTTAAGTCACAAATCTTTTCTCTCAAGCTTTGGATAAGATCCCTGCCTAGTGTATTATCAACTTAGGCTGCCATAACAAAATACCATAGACTGGGTGGCTGAAACAACAGACCTTTTGTTTATTACAGTTCTAGAGGCTAGAATGTCCAAGACCAAGGTGCCAGCAGGGTCAGTGTCTGAGAGGATTCTTGCAGATGGCTCTTCCTTGGTGTATACATGAAGACAGGTGCACACATATACACGCAGAGACCCTTCTTATTATAACTCCTCTAATCCCATCGCGAGGGCCTACAGGCATGGCTTCATCTAACTCTAGTTCTCTCCCCACTGGGCGTAGGACCTCAACATTTGGATCTGGGGGAGGGGCACAAATGGTTCTTCACACCTATCTCTTGCTCCCACTGGCTGGTGTTGGTTCCTCTACCCAATATTTCACTGCTACTGGCCGGTGATGGTCCTTCACACCCAATCTCTCACTCCTCCTGGCCAGTGTTGGTCCTTCACACCCTTCTCTTGCTCCTACTGCAGGTGTTGCTCATGTCCTGGCACACCCTGGCAACTCAGCTCCAGGGTGGGCACAGTTGGTCACTCCAGTAACAGTGTGGACCTCCAGAGCCGCCCCATCTCCCTTCTTCTTAAAGTGACTCATCCTGCTTCTGGCTTTATTGACCCCATAGTTTCCAGAGACCACCCGTAAGCAGGCTGTGTGTGGGGATGGAGGAGGCAGTCTGGGAGGATCTTAGAAACTAGGTAAAGCTATAAAGTATATTGTTGAGAGTCTGAGAAAATTGCTAAAGACATTTCTGAGAATGATCCCCTGTAATGTAGAAAGATGCATGGGATGAGAGGTAACAATGGGAAAAACTCTATGGGTATTGACCAGAAGAATGGGGTGTGGAGTGCTAGAGCCCAGGGACAGTGCAAAGGGCATCTGCAAATAGGGCATGTACAGCATACCCAGCGGGGTCTGGTCTGCTTGCTACTCAAAGATGTCTTATGGGGCTGGACAGATGCACTCTACCCATGGAAAACAATCCCTCTTGTCCAGATCAGAGGCTGCTGTCAGTGCTTAGCCTTGAAGGGTTGAAGCCCAGAGTCAAGACCAAAAGCCAGCGTGAGTAGCACTCAGGGATGGTGTCAGCAACCTGGCAGGAGTCTAGGCACAAACTGAAGTTCAGAGCTAAGCTGTGAGCCAGATTCAGTCCAGCGAGGAGCCAGAGGGTCAGCTGAGAGCCCCTGCAGCCCCCACCGTGCAGGATGACCGGTGGGTCAGAGGAAGCTCTGCAGACAGACAGCAACCAGGAAGGCACAGATATCCCTGAGCAAGGCTGGGAACACTGGCAAGGAACATAGGCCAAGATCACCACCCTTCTGCCGGAAGGGGAATGGGAATCTGGCAGAGAATAGGATCAAGAACAAGCATCTCAGACGGTCTCACGACCAGCAAGACAGCCTCTTGCATACTTCCTGTTGGCACAAGAAGCAATCTCAGCTCATCCCAAGGCTTCTGGGTCCATCCTAGGCACAGGACGGGAAGCGAATATTCTGCCGGATGCAGCCCTGGCATGGGGTAGATAGATCTCACATAGATGCCTCTGTGAGAAGAAAAGAGCCCCTCCTCCAGGGACGTGCCGGATGCAACCCTGTCCCCGCACATAGCAAGCGGAACTCTCAGCCCCCTTTCCTCTCACCCAGAACCTTTGTACAGTGCTTGTGGCGTGGAGCTTCAGCCATGGCGTGAAGGTGGGAATGAGGGGAGATTTGAGTTTTGAAAACTTGGATACTACCATTTTGACCGTAAGTCAGGAAAATTTTGGGTTTCTCTGAGTTTTCTGGCACCTTCTCAGAAACGGGAGCTCTAAATTAGTCATCACCAGAGGCAAATGAAATGTTAACACTGGGCTGATTTGGAAAACAAGGGTGAGTGGGCGAGCACGGCTGGCCTGACCATCATTGTCATGATGCCACCCTAGCCTGTCCAGTAAGCACTTGGCTCCTGCAGAGGGTGAGCTGGAAAAGCTCCTGAAAGGCACTGCTGCCAAAAAGCTTGCTCCAGTTGGATAGCAAGCCACGTTCCAGGGCTGGCAGCCGGAGAACAAAACTTTTGCTGTGCCCCTTTTAGATCAGAAAAATGCCACCTTACTATGGAGTCATTTCTGAAGATTTCAGGACACTTTTCGCCACAGGGCACAGTGTCCTGCCACCTTATCTCCCATCCACAGGCGGGGTGGTTGCACCTGACCAGCACCCATTTGTTTTACCATTCAGATCAGAGCAGCCCTTAAACTGCCTCTGCTTCCTAATTCATCATCCTCCCCTTTCCTTATCTGTTGATACAGCCTTCCCAGTGAGCATGCTGGTTCTGGCAAGAGAGTCTTGAGGTGATTTCTGTTTGGGTCAGATCATTTTCAGGTTTGGACAGCTTTCTTAGTGCTAATCTTTTGTGTTCAACGTTTCCTGAATGTGTGAGATGTGCCAGGCACCATGCTAGGGGAACACAGAGATAATTACGAAGTGGGCCCTCCTCTCAAGGGGGTTGCTGGATGGTAGAAGAGATGGTCGTGGACAGTGGCTGCATACCCAGCGTCCTCATACCCCCTCTTCTTCCTAATAGACTCGTAACACTGTTCTGGAATCTTCCCTTCTTTCCTACACAGGAGTTACCACTTACACACACACACAGAGCCTGCCTTGGGGGCAGGGTCCAGAGACTCTCTGGCTGATGAAGCCCCAATTACTGGGTCCCCTGAGCTGTGTGGTGTGCTGAGGCAGGAACAGCACAGGTCAGTAGGATTGAACAGAAACCCAGTGTGTAGGTTAAGTTCGTTCATTTTCACTACTGTGAAATACATTGTATGAACACACTATGATTATTTATATTCATGAACTCACTTAGTCATTTAGTCAATAAACGCTGAATTCTTTCTAACTCCTAGAAATTGTGTTTCTTTGAGAGGGTGTTTGATTTTCATTATTGTAAGCAAGGCTGCTATCAATATCCCCCAACAGGTCTCCTGGTACTTGTGGGAAAGTTCTATTTAGAGGATAACACTCAATTGTCTTTCTCATGATGGCACAATCGCCATTTCCACCAGCAGAGTGCAAGGGGTTTTGCTCTATACCATCACTCAGGCTTCGTTTTATGATAACATCTAATTTTTTTCTTAAATCTAGTGATTTACATTGCTAATTTGAATTTTCCTGATTACTGATGAGATTAAGCATATTATCATGGATATTGGTCTTTCTATTTTTGCTTCTGTGAAAACTTACTTAAGCCTTTTGCCCATTTTATTCTGGGATATTTGGATTTTTCTTATTGACTTTCAGTGGTTTGTTATATATTATGGATAATAATCATTTGCTAGTTATGTTTCTTACAAATATCTTCTTCCATTTTGTGATATAGACGTCCACTTTATAATGTCTCTCAATGAACAAATGTTTCCCATTTTTATGTAGACAGATGTTTCAGTATTTTCTTTTCAGTTAGCACTTTTTTGGTCTTTCTTAGTAAGTCCTTCTTTACCCTAAAGTTGTAAAGATATGATCTTCCATTTTTCTTTTTGCTTAAAAAATGTTTAAATTTTTTAACATTTAAGTACATATTTAAGTTTAATTCACTTGGAATTTATTATGTATTCAGTGTAACATAAAGATCCAATTTCACTTTTTTCTCCATGTGGACATCAGTTGTCCGAGGACAGTTTATTGAATATCCTTCCTTTCTCTTGTGACCACAATGCCCCCTCTATTATATATTGAAGTTTCCATAGTCATAGGGCTGTTTCTGAGTTTCCTATTTTGTCCTACTGTCAATTTGTTTGATCCTGAACCAATACCACCTTGTTTTAATTCCCATAACTTTATAAAAAAGTATTAATATCTGGAAGGGAAAATTCTCACACTTTATTCTCTTTAAGAATGCACAGCTATCCTTAGTTGGTGCTTATCAATATACCTTAAGATTCAATTTGTCAAGTTCTTTGAAAAACTCTGTTGGGATTTGCAGTGAATCTATAGATCAGTTTGAGGAGAACTGATATCTTGGTAATATCGAGTGCTTCTACTCTGCCTGCATTTATTTAAGTTCTTTTTAATATTTTCATTCATTCAAAATTCGACTGTTATGTGTCAGACACTACTCCAAGGGGCCAAAGCAGCTGCCCTTGTGGAGCATACATTCTGGTAGAGAGAAGACAATATACACCGTACATAAACAATAAATAGTAAAATAAAAAGTGAAAGTGAAAGAATTAACGGCAACAAGAAAAGCAGCCATGTGCCTCTAGAGAGGAGCATCTCCAGCACAGGGGCAGCTAGTTTAGGGAGGTTCATCCTGGCGTGTTCAGAGCAAGGGGCCCAGGATGGCTGGAGTGGGGACAACGAAGTCCCGAGTAGTGGGAGGTGAGGCCACGTAGGAGGCAAGCACTCACATATACAAGTCAGAGGAAGGCCCCTGCTGAGCTCAGGAGGGATGTGGTTGGACTGTGGGTGGTAGGACTGCTTGAGCCACTGTGTGAGAAGCAGTGAAGGGGACACATGGCAGGAAGCAGGGAGGCTTTATATGAAGCTTCTACAACACTACATGGTACTCATGGTGGCTTGGACCAGAGCAGCGGAGATGGGATGGTGAGAAGTGGCCAGTGAAAAGAAGCACTGTCTTAGTCCTCTTTGTGTTGCTATAAATGAATATCTGAGGCTGATTAATTTGTAAAGAAAAAAAGGCTTATTTGGCTCACTATTATGATGCTGGAAAGTTCACGGGCATCTGCATCTGGGATAGCCTCAGGCTGCTTCCAGTCATACTGCATGCACAGAGATTATGTGGCAGGAGGGGAGGCAAGAGAGAGAGCAGGGAGATGCCAGGCACTTTTTAACAACCAGGTTTCATGGGAACTAATGGAGTAAGACCTCACTCACCCCTGAGAGATGGCATTAATCTGTTCATGTCCCACCTCCATGACCGAAACACCTCCTGTAGACTCGACCTTCAACACTGAGGATCAAATTTCAACATGAAGTTTGGAGGGGACTGCATCTAAACCATAGCAAACACCAACAGGACTTCCTGAGGGACCAGACGTGAAATGTGAGGCAAACTGTCAAGGCAAAGACTGGTGAGTCTGAGAGACATGTCTAAGTGACAGCAAGGGCATCATGGCCATTTGCTAAGATGGGAAGAATGGGGGGAGAACAGGTTGGAGGGAGGATGCACTTGATAAAGTACATACAAGTTGACCTCCTGGGTAGAGTCCAGGGTGGAGAATAGATTTGGAGAGAAAGAGAACTTTCCCAGAGCAAATGGATAAGATGGTATTTACAGTTGGCTGAGATGACTATAGAATGCACATAGACAGGAAAGATCTTGACAAGGTCGAGGACTGAACTCCAGAACATTCTATTTCCTAGACATTAGATAGAAAAAAATTCATTGGTATTATTTCAACTTTTTGGCAATCACAAATAAGGCTGCTATGAACACAGTCATACAAATATTTACTCAAGTTCCTGCTTTCCATTCTTTTGGGTATACACCCAGAAGTGAAATTTCTGGATCATATGGATGATTCTATGTTAATGTATCCACTATGAAGACACCAGGCTAGGAGAATGGGAGCAAGAACGGACCAAAGGAATACAGTATAACTGCAGGGCATTAGTAGGGATTAGCAATCCTAAATCTAAAGTGAAACTAGTCAGCACATTTGTGTTATTTTTTTCCAGCCACATTCAGTTGCAGGTATAGGCTACAGAAAGTGTTGGATATAACCATGAATTCAGTTTAGTCAGGCGAGCATGTTAAAGCAATTAAAATACAAAGGAGTTAAACATACGCATGTAATCTGAGTGTTATACTTATTGACCATGTAAATATAAGCTAGGTAAGGACTTGAAACACATTTTATGAATTTTTCCATACTGGCCTGGCAAATCCTTTGTTAGATTTATTTCTAGGTTCTTTATAAAGAAAAATCTTTAAAAATATGTTTTCCAACTATTTGTTGCTAGAATGTATACAATTTGCTTTTATAGGCTCAGCGCCTGTAGCTCAGTGTGTAGGGCACCAGTCACATAAACTGGGGCTGGCAGGTTCGAGCCCGGGCCTCCTAAACAATGACAACCGCAACTAAAAAATAGCTGGGTGTTATGGCAGGCACCTGTAGTCCCAGCTATTTGGGAGGCTGAGGCAAGAAGATCGCTTAAGCCCAAGAGTTTGAGGTTGCTGTGAGCTGTGACGCCATGGTGCTCTACCAAGGGTGACACAGTGAGACTCTGTCTCAAAAAACCCCCCCAAATTTGTTTTTATATATCAGTCAAATATCAAACCAGCCTGAAAACCCTAATTCCATGTATATAGGTTGTTTGGGGTTCTTTTGTAGCTGGTCATATCTTCCATAAATATTATCCATAAATATTATAAGTCATGTTCCTCGCTTTGTAATTCTGAAGCTTTTCTTTCTTTTTCATGCTGTGCCATGTTGGCTAGTTAAGTCCAGTATAATGTTGGGTACAGAAGTGGTGATAGACAACTATTATTATCTTAGGAATAATTTTAAATGGATACTTCTAACATTTTATCGTTAATAAAAATGTTTAAGGTTTTGGTAAGCACTCTGTCAAGTAAAGGAAGATCGTAGGAGTCAGCTAAGAGTTTTTTTTTAATATCATGATTAAATATTGAAGTTTTTCAAATGGCTTTCTGTATCTACTGAGATGATCATATGGCTTTTCTCTAATAATTAGTTAATGGGTGAACTATGCTTGAGGAATTTTTAATATTAAATGACATCCATTTCTTAGCTAATCTCAACTTGGTCAATATACTTTTATGTGACTAGAGTCTTTTAATATTCATAATCTAAGGAAATAGGGGTTATAATATCCATTTTATGGAAACTGAGACTCAGAGAAATATGGAATATATACAAGGCTTATACCCAGCAGGTAGCAGAACAGGGATTCAAACTCTGACCTGTCTGATTCTAAACTTAAGCTTGTCCCACCTACTTTTCTCTCTGAGGCCGGAGACTACATCTTTCTTGTGTGTCTCAAATGCTCCGGGGAAGTGTTTTACTGATAGTACCCACTCAAGGATCTGTGCTGAATGAATGCTTCAGGACCTTCTGAATTCTTTTTTTTTTTTATTTGAGACAGAACCTCAAGCTGTCCCCCTGGGTGGAGTGCTATGGCTTCTCTGCTTACAGCAACCTCCAACTCCTGGGCTCAAGCGAGTCTCCTGCCTCCGCCTCCCAAGTAGCTGGGACCACAGGCGCCCGCCACAACACCCGGCTATTTTTTG
>CAUYQV010088600.1:0-12880 GCA_963574575.1 Galagoides demidoff
GCCAACCAGATAAGCCTCACTTGCCTCCTGCAAAGCACCAATAGCTGCGCTCTGGAAGCGCAGATCTGTCTTAAAGTCCTGAGCAATTTCTCGCACCAGACGCTGGAAAGGAAGTTTGCGAATCAGAAGTTCAGTGGACTTTTTTTTTTTTTTTTTTTTTTTTTTGAGACGGAGCCTCAAGCTATCCCCCTGGGTAGAGTGCCATGGCATCACAGCTCATAGCAACCGCCAACTCCTGGGCTCAAGCGAGTCTCCTGCCTCCTCCTCCCAAGTAGCTGGGACCACAGGCGCCCACCACAATGCCCGGCCATTTTTTGGTTGCAGCCGTCATTGTTGTTTGGCAGGCCCAGGCTGGGGATTCAAACCCACCACCTTAGGTGTACGTGGCTGGCGCCTTAGCTGATTGAGCCACAGGCGCCGAGCCTGATTGTCTTTCTTCATCGCTTGCAAAACTCTCCTCTCCATCCTGTTATCAAAAGTTGAGTCAGACATCCTTTATCTCTCCTTTGGTTGGTTGCAATGGCCTTTGTTGGGACACAGAAAGCAGTACCCCAAGATGAAGGTCTCGGCAGCAAAAGTTTTTTTCACCTTCTCCCCTCTCCCTCTCCTTCTTTTCTGAGGCTGGCCATGGAAACTGTAATCCCCTTTCCACAAGCTGGTTCAGAGAAACCAGTGCCCCTTTTCTTTTTTCCTGAAAAGCAGTGATAAAACCTGGTCGTAGACTAGGCGCCCTGTAGCACAGTGGTTACGATGGTGCTGGTCACATGCACCCAAGGTGGCAGGTTCAAACCTGGCTTGAGCCAGCTAAACAACAACGATAACTGCAACAAGAAAATAGCTGGGCATTGTGGCAAGCACCTGTAGTCCCAGGTACTCAGGAGGCTGAGGCAAGAGAATTGCTTAAGCCCAATAGTTTGAGGTTGCTATGAGCTGTGACACCATGGCACTGTACTGAGGGCAACATAGTCTCAAAAGAAAAAAACCTGGTCATAAAGAAATTATCTGACCTACTTTGCTTGATTGCAGGTCATAAGGCCCCCATTCTAGAGGGCCCTGCCCACACCCAGAAGGAAGGAATGCTGCTGCTCAGAGAGGCCAAGAAGAATCCAGACCAACAGGTCTTGCTGAATCTCCCTACTCAGTCTATTAGAATTAGATCACACCCTTTTTATCCAGTCATATTTCTACATGGCTGTCCATACTTTGTTAAACATAAGCATAAAAATGGACAATATTCCCAATATCTTTTGGTCCTCATTCCAAAGGCTTTGTGTACACATGTTAAATAAGTGTATATCCTTTTTTCTCCTATTAAACAATCTGCTTCATAACAGTGATTTTCAGTAAACCCCTAAGATCCCAAGGACTCACACCACCATCATCCCTGTTTCCAGCCCATCCTTCACACTACTACTCCTACTATAATTCTAAAATATATGTTACCCCCTCCTGATTGAAAATCTCAAATGGTTCCCCAGAGCTTAGATGAGATCAAGATACTGATGCAGCATTTTCTCCTGCCTCTGTAATTTTGTACCAACGTATAATACCTTGTTTTATCTTACACTTCTTATTAACCTCATCTTAAGTATTCCCTAGAACAATTTCTTAATCTATTTGTCATTATTGCCTCTCTAGCCTTTTTGAGATTTTTTTTCCCCCAATTGTCCCTTTTTATGAAATTATAATAGCACAGATAACACTGTCTGCGTGTTTATGCTCTGTAGCCTTTCGAAAGCCACAAACCTTGTAATAGCTAAGACAATCTCACTCCCTAAGAGCCGGTTTCCACACCTTGGAGGCTATATCACCCCCTCTTGCCCTCGGATTGAAAATGCATATCCTAGAGTATGAACTTGGTAATCAGAACCCAAGTTCTGAGCCATGTCTGCTCTGAGACGTGTGAACTGTATGACTATGAAGAACTTATTCAACCTCCTTGACCTTCCATGTTCCCTGAGCCAGCGGCTGAGACCTTCAGTGAGCCCACAACTTTCCATCTGCCCTGTCCTATTTTCTTTCCATCCCGTGTACAGTGCTGACATCCCAATACCAGCAGCCCTCCCCAGTAGACCTCCTGCACGGTGGTCTCCATCTCAGAATCTGGTTCCTGGGAACCACCTCCTACAGGGCCTTGTGTGCTACTGTTTGGCACCCAGGAAGGGCTCCATGAATGTGAATTCTCTCTCCCTCCTTATTCTAACTTTCTGCGCTGCCATGTAACACTGTCGGTTGCTACATGTTCTGGATAATCTTCTCTGCTCAAAAGTCACCTTCCTGAAACCTCTTCTGACTGCTGACTTTCCCAGGGGTAGAGGGTAAGCACTTATGTCACTGGGCTAGCAGAGATGGGCACAAACGGTTGCTGAACAAATAGGAGATTCTGCCTGCCTAGCAGGACAATGTCTGTTGAAGAAGCAGGTGTACCCTCCTGGCGTCTGTCACAGGTTGGAGAAGATGTATCAGTTCTAGATTCCAGGTGTCATCCCGCTCTGTGTACTGTGTCCCACTAAACCCACTCATGTAAGTAGCACGAGGGTCCAGTTTTGTTAGAAGCCATCCTGTGGAAGGCTTTGAATGCTAACCATTTAAACATAGTTGGTGGCCAACTATTTCTAATGCTTTGGGGAAATGGAGCAGAACAAAGAGTAAGGAGATAGCATTGAACTTTGTAGTTGGTGACCTTCAAGGGGGCAGCCTGCCAGGGTGATGGCAGTGATTCCCAAACCTGTGTGCACAGTGAAATTACCTAGGGACTTTCAAATACTGATGCCTGTGTCTCTCTACCAGAGGCTGACATTATCGGTCTGGGGTATGACCAGAGTTTTGGAAGTTTTAAGATACTTGGATGGTCAGAATGAACAGGTGACTTTGGAAGTCACATAGTTATGGGGATTATTGGATCCTGGGGGAGTGGCAATATTAAGTGTAGACTTAGAAGCTTAGCAGTGAAGGAACAAGGGCACACAGACACTTCAGTGGGTAGGGGGAAGCCAGGAAAGTAAAGCCATGCCTGTTGTCTGTTTACAATATGGGGAGACCTGGGAATCTCTGTGAGCTGAAGGGGAAAATCCAAGAAGATGGGTGTGGTGGGTCACAGCTGTAGCTTTAGCTACTCAGGAGGCTGAGGTAGGAGGATCACTTGAGGCCAGAATTTTGAGACTAGTATGGATAGCATAGCATGATTCCCATCTCTAAAAATAAAAAATAAACATTAAAAGAAACCCAGATGGCAATAGAGATTAAAATTGATAGTGTGAGAGGTTTCTAGAAGTTTCTAGAATAATTGTTGGAAGTGATGGGTCAGTGGCATTCATGGAAGAATTCATCTTAGGAAGAATTTATCTTTAGAGGAAAAAAAATAGCACTTTCTCTTTGAGGTAGGAGAGACATATGATTCCTTTCACACACTCTGAGCACCTTCACCTGGTGGTGCCCTTCCACTGTTGAAAAAATAAAAAAAAAAAAAGGAACACATTAGTTTGAAGACAAATATAGTACTATTATATATTAAAACATTTTCTTCAACCTAAAAGTTCATTTTTTTCTTCTGATTTTAAAATATATAAAAATGTTTTCACGAGTTCTTAAAAGAGTAGTGAAGGTGGTGCCTGTGGCTCAGTGGATAGGGTGCTGGCCCCATATACTGAGGGTGGCAGGTTCAAACCCAGCTCTGGCCAAACTGCAACAGCAACAAAAAAATAGCCTGGCATTGTGGCAGGCGCCTATAGTCCCAGCTACTCCAGAGGCTGAGGCAAGAGAATCGCCTAAGCCCAGGAGTTGGAGGTTGCTGTGAGCTGTGACAGCACTCTACCCAGGGCGATAAAGTGAGACTCTGTCTATAAAAAAAAAAAAAAAAAAAAAAAGAATAGAATAGTGAGAGTTCAAATTTACTGTTCCTGCCATGCCTAAAATGGATAAGCAGGCCCTGTGAGCAAAGTGGAGAGAAGTTATATCATGTAATCTTGCTTAATAAAGTCTGACATGCAGACAGAGTGGAGCAAGAAGAGGGGAGCAGGTCTGAAGGAGCTGTGGGCCCAGGAGAGAGGGTGTCAGGGAAGGTTTCCAAGCAACTGTGGACAGGAAAGCAAGGAGGCAGCCACAGTGGACCTCACACTGGAACCCATCCATGCTATTGGTAACATCATCCAGCAATTCTTGGCCCTCCTGGAGGAAGGGAGCAAACTGATGCTTCAGAAAGATGCCTCCACGATGCACTGGGTGGATCCCTCCCACATCAGACATGATTGTTTTGGTTTTTTTTTTTGAGACAGAGCCTCAAACTATCTCCCTGGGTAGAGTGCCATGGCATCACAGCTCATAGCAACCTCCAACTCCTGGGCTCAAGCGAGTCTCCTGCCTCCGCCTCCCAAGTAGCTGGGACCACAGGCGCCCGCCACAACTCCCAGCCATCCTTTGGTTGCAGCCATCATTGTTGTTTGGCGGGCCCGGGCTGGGGATTCGAACCCGCCACCTTAGCTGTACGTGGCTGGTGCCTTAGCCAATTGAGCTACAGGCGCCGAGCCGTCAGACATAATTGTTACTTTTCTGAATATCCCAATGTCTCTCTGTTGCCTACAAAATGAAATAAAAACTCCTTAGTGTGACACCAAAGGCATTAAAAAATAATAATCCAGCCATAGTGGCATGAACCTGTAGTCCCAGCTACTCAGGAGGCAGAGGCAGAATTGCATCAGCCGAGTCGAGTCTGCAGTGAGCTACAATCATAGGACTGTACCAGCCTTGGTGACAAAGGCATCCTGTCTTAAAAACATTTTTTAAAATAAGAAATTAAAAAATAAAAAAAAATTTTTTGGGGGGGTAGTGCCTGTGGCTCAAAGGAGTAGGGCGCTGGCCCCATATGCCAGAGGTGGCAGGTTCAAACCAGCCAAAAACTGTGAATAAAATAAAATAAAACTTATTTTTATTTTCCAACATTCCAAAAGTGATCATGTTCCTTATGGGAAACCACAGGGGAAAAAATAAGTAGACATTACCTGTAGCCTGATAGCCAAAGACAACTAGTGCTGATACATGAAGGTGCTTCCGATCTTTTTTCCCACTGCACTTCTTTTGCTGGTTGTATGACATAGCTTAGATTATCCTATATACTAATATATCTTAAGACTAGTATAGGGGCCAGGCATGGTGGCTCATGCCTGTAATCCTAGCACTTGGGAGGCTGAGGCAGGTGGACTGCCTGAGCTCACGGGCTCAAGACCAGCCTGAGCCAGAGCGAGACCCTGTCTCTAAAAATAGCCAGCTGTTGTGGTGGGCGCCTGGAGTCCCAGCTCTCTGGACATTTTCAGTATTTCTCATCCTATTGCTACCATGCAAGTTAAATAATAAGCATGCAGGGTGGTGCCTGTGGCTCAAAGGAGTAGGGTGCTGGCCCCATATGCCAGAGGTGGCGGGTTCAAACCCAGCCCTGACCAAAAACTGCAAAAAAAAAAAAAAAAAAAAAACATGCATGAAAGTTATTTTTGGACTTGGTGCCCATGCTCAGTGGCCAGAGCACTGGCAACATACACAGAGATGGTAGGTTTGAACCTGGCCTGGGCTGCTAAACAAAAATGAAACTGCAAAAAAAAAAAATAACCAGGTGTTGTGGTGGGTGCCTATAGTCCCAGCTACTTGGGAGGCTGAGGTAAGATAATCACTTAAGCCCCAGAGTGGGAGGTTGCTATGAGCTGTGATGCCACCGTACTCTACTGAGGGCAACATAGCGAGACTCTGTCTCAAAAAAAAAAAAAAGAAAGTTATTTTTGTATGAATCTTTCTTTCTGAGGGAAACACCTTGGCTTATTCAACTTCATGACCCTTCTGTAAACTCTGTGCAGTTCCTGACTAAATATGATACGTATTTGTGTTAATTACAATATACCTTGTTAAAGAAATAAGTTAAGAAAGCTTACAAGAGTACCTAAAATGTAAGCTTGCATAAATTAAATATAGGCATTTTAAAAGAAAGGAAATAACCAGAGAAGCAACAAAATAAAATGAAAAAAAAAAAAAGTTACGATTGCAAATCATTACCATTATATCAGCTCTAAGAGTGGTAGCACTTGGCCCTGAGTTTTCTAGCAGCTGAAGTAAAAGAGTCACAATTTCTGAGCCATTCAATTCACAATGTCCATCATTTCACTCCTCATGGTGGGAGCGAAAGGGGGACAATTAATTACTCAACTCTTCCTGGTATCAAGACTAAATGAAAAATTTTCTGAAGGGGAAAGAGAACTTCACGTGGCATGATCAAAACATTTTGTCCCTCTTTGCTGTTGCTACGTAAGAAACTGTTCCAAAGCTTGGTGGCAAAAGGCAACAATTTACTATTATTTCTCATGGTTCTGAGGTTGATGGGTTTAGCTAGGTGGTTCTCACTTACAGTCCCTCATAAGGCTGTGGTCAGAGGGTGGCTGCAGCTGGCTGACTTCGTTTGAAGGCTTCTTAACTAGAATACCTGGAAACCTGGGCTGGAATGATGGGCAGAACTGGATGTGGTCAGACATGTCTCCCCATCTGGGTAGCTTGTGCTTCCTCACAGCATGGCAGCTGGCAGTCCTCAGAGGAGGCAAAAGAGAGTTGGGCAGAAGTTGTGAATTTTCTTAGGACCTGGGCTTGGAAATCTCAGAGTCACTTTAACCATGTTGCCTGTAATCACAGGCAAACCCACTAGGGAAACAGAATAAACCTCTTAATGGGGGAATGGCTTGTGTGGGAGGGGAGGAATTAGCAGAGGACATCTTAGAGGAAAGCTACTATAATCCTAAACAACATTTTAAATGTATATGCAAAATTTTATAGTCTTTTGTATGCCTTTTATTCAGCACACCCTGCAACACTAATTTATTCAAAAGCGCATGCTTTTATTCAATAAGTATTGGTCATTTACAGTGAAAGGTTGTACGTGTATATAGTAGTTGTTAAGAGTAAGGGTGAATCTAAGCTTTTCGCCTTATTAATGGTGTGACCTTAGAAGTTGCCTAACTTTATTGTGCCAGTTTTCTTCTGTACAAACTGAAGGAAATGACAGTATATACATCATAAAGATTGCTGTGAAAGTAAACTAAACTAATACATGCAAAATGCATGTATTGGATATGAGTACAGCAAGTATTCAGTAAGTGTTAGCATTTCTTTTTCTTTCTTTTTTTTTCACTTTATTGCCCTCAGTAGAGTGCTGTGGCGTCACATAGCTCACAGCAACCTCTGCGCTTAGGCGATTCTCCTGCCTCAGTCTCCCAAGTAGCTGGGACCACAGGTGCCCACCACAACACTTGGCTATTTTTTGTCGCAATTTGGCTGGTGCAGGGCTTGAATCCGCCACCCCCAGTATAGGGGGCTGGCACCCTACCCACTGAACCACAGGCGCCGCCCCATGTTAGCATTTCTAATTACCATCACACCAATATAATTTTATGTCAGGCACCATGCTTTGAAGAGCACAAAGTACAAGGAGTTCAGAGGAATTTTCTGGAAATAGGCAAAAATGCTATATCGTCTGTTCCTTTCTGCTGCACACCTCATGACTACCAATGGAGAAAGCAGCTGACATTTAGTGAGCAATTTCTACCTGACAGCTGCCGAATTCTGTCAAACATCGCTTCCTTTAATCTTGACAAAGCCTAAAGAAACTAAGGCAGAGACAGATTAAACCATGTGTCCAAGTTCACCCTGCTAGTAACTTACAAAGCTGGAATTTGAACCCAGGTTCCCAGTCATTACTTAGTCGTTCAGAAGGGTGAAAGGTGTTTGTTATGAAACTTTTATTAGGGGCCAGAACTTAGCCACTGCTGTTGAAGTCTTTGTATTCATGATCACCAAGCTCTTATCAGTGTACGCGGTACTTTCTCCCAAGAGATGTCCTCATCTCCTTTTACAGATAATGAAACTCAAGTTCAGAGAAGTGGTTTGCCCAAGGTAGTAAAACTGGGGTTCAAATCCAGATCCAACCCAGTCTAAAACGTGGGCTCCTCCAGCAAACAAAGCTGCCTTCTATTCTATTAAACCTAATAAAAGAAACGTAGTTTTTAAAAATGATGAGATCTATATACCCCAGCTCTTTACTAATATGTGTACCACAGGGCAGATGCTCAACATTCATTACATATGTGATGGTGCCAGGGAATGGGATTAGCAAAGTGGAGGGATAAGCATGGGGGTGCAGATGGGCTGCTTATTGAAGGACCAACAAAAGCACTGTTGGCCATGAGCCCGGGGCAGGAAGGGCATTCTGGCAGGAAGGGACATACCAGGGAGGGTTGGGTAAGAAGAATCTTGAAGGTGGTCAGTGGGAGGGAAGATAGTGGTGGAAGAATAGTCAGGGAAGGGACTGCAAATATCCCAGAATGACACAATGCCTTATGATCAAGTGCACAACAATGTTTATGGGTAGTTTGGTAGAGAAGAAGCCACAAGGTTAGGAGAGTTGAGGGGACTGAATTGTGAGGTCAAGTTCTTCATCTCTGGAGTCCTCACTTGTCATTATTACAGAGAGAAAGGCAGAGAAGGGAGGAGAAAAAGAGTGTAAGCCTCCCAAAAAACTATTACAAAAGACAAAAGCACATCTTTGGGCTAGACAGGTGTATTAGTCAGAGTTCTTCAGGGAAACAGACTCGACGGTGGGGGGAATATTATTTAAGGAACTGGCTCCTGCCATTATGGGGGCTGAGCAGGACCATGACTGCTGTCTACGAGCCAGAAGAACCAAGAAAGCCAGTGGTGCAATTTAGTCCTAAGGCCTGAGAAATAAAGGAGCTGACGGGTGACTCTCAGTCTGTTGCTGAAGCCCTGGGCACTGGGCAAGGGTGATGGAGTAGGAGAGAATTCACTCTTGGTCCACATTTTTGTCTTATCTAGCCCTCCAAGGTATTGGATGATATCTGAACATTGTCCTCAGACTCAGGTACTTATTCAAATGCCAGGCTCTTGCAGAAACATCTGCATGGATGCAGCCCGAAATAATGTTTTACCAGCTATCTGGTGGGCATCCTTTAGCCCAGTCAAGTTGCCACATAAAATTTACTATCACAGCAGGGGCAACATTGAGAAAGTTCATATGACCAGATCATTTGGATTCCAAAAGGGAGAGAGATGAGAAAGGGAGAGAGGGAGAAAGAGAAAGGCTCCTGGGGGTGAGCCTGGGGCTCTTTTGTTCATCTTTGTATTTTCTGCAGAAACAACCACATTTCTGACTCAAACTCAGTCTTGGTAGAGCACTGCTTAACTCAATTATAATAACATTATTTTGTTCTTGTGTTAATAGAAAATTATTTCTGGCATATTCATTTTTGAAGTATCTCAAAATAGCTAGAGGAACATCTTCATTATTCTAAAGTATTTTCTTCCCTCCTTTTGAGGGGTTTGTTTGGCTTGGCATAAAATGACCTCTGTTATTCTCTTTAAATTATAAAACTAATACATCCTTAGAACTTATAGAATAAATGCTGTTCTTCTCTCCCACTGACCCCCTTGCAGATTCTCCTTACCCAACCCTCCTTGGTATGATGATCTGGTCCAGAATAACCTTCCTGCCCTGGGCTCGTGGTGTAGCAGGCCAACAGTGCTTTTCTTGGTCCTTTAATAAGCTGGAAATAACCAATGAAACAAACCAAAAGAAACCTCCATAATCTCATTGGTCAATGATAATTCTTTCTGGGCTTAAATTCTTAAAGTATATTGAATATTGTTGTAGGTATTTTGTCCTGTGCTTTTTTACCCACAAAAAATATTGCATATATTTTCCTATCATATTAAACTGGTTCTCTGATTTCCATTTTAATGGCCCGTGTTGGTCTATTGTCTGTATGGACTATTACTTAACTTTTTGTGTTCTCAATTTTTTTTTTTGCTATTATAAACCATGCTATAATAAGTATCCTAGTATTTAAAATCTATGTGTGTGAAAAATGAATTATTTCCTTAGATTAAATTCCAATCTGAATTACTGGATTATAAATTTGTTGTTTTTGAGCCCTTTGGTATATACGATCAAGTTTTCTTTCTTCCAATGAACATACCCAGAAAGTTGTAAGAGTGCTCACACTTCCAGACCACAAACAACAGAGACAAATGGGTTTTTTATTTTTTAGTACTTAAAAAAATTTTCAGAATATTAAGGGGTACATGTATTTTGTTTACATACTTTGTTTTTGACAGATCGTGTCAGAATTATAAGTGTGCCCGTCACCCAGACAGTGTGCACTGTACCCAATAGGTGTGAACGTATCCACTGTAGACAGAAACTGAAGACCAAATGCAAATATAGTGAGAGAGATTTTCTTTCTTTCTTTCTTTTTTTTGGAGACAGAGTCTCACTTTGTTGCCCTTGGTAGAGTGCCGGTGTCACAGCAACCTCCAGCTCTTGGGCTTAGGTGATTCTCTTGCTTCAGCCTCCTGAATAGCTGGGACTACAGGTGCCTGCCACAACGCCCACCTATTTTTTTGTTGTAGTTTGGCCAGGGCAGGGTTCAAACCTGCCACCCTCGGCATACATGGCTGGCGCCCTACTCACTGAGCCACAGGTGCCGCCCAGATAGAGAGATTTTCATTGAGATTTACTTCCATATGTGCACTTAAGTATTGATCAATTACTTCCAATTTGATACTGAGTACAAGTGTTTGTTTGTCCATTCTTATGATATTCACTTAAAGAGGTTTCAGTTCCATACAAATTGTCATAAAAGCTACTAGATTGCCATTTTTATGGCTGAGTAGTACTCCACAGTATGCATATACCACATTTTATTAATCCATTTATATATTGGTGGGCACTTGAGTTGTTTCCACATCTTTCTGATGGAACCATACTGCTATAAACATTCAAGCACAGGTGTGCTTTTGGTAAAATAATCGTATTTCCTCTGAGTACACACCTAGCAGTGGGATTGCCGGACTAGATGGTAGGTCTACTTTAGGTCCTTTGAAGTATCTTCATACAATTTTCCATAGAGGTTGTACTAGTTTGCAGTCCCACCAACAATGTGTAAGAGATTCTTTCTCTCCACATCCACGCTGGCATGTTGTCTTGGGACTTTTTAATATGAGCCACTCTCACTGCAGTTAGGTGATACCCCATTGTGGTTTTGATTTGCATTTCCCTGATGATGAGAGACACTGAGCATTTTTTCATGGGTTTGTTGGCCGTTAGTATATCCTCATTTGAAAAATTTCTGTTCATGTCTTTTGCTCACTTTTAATGATTTTTGTTTGGTTGAATAAGAGGTTGTTCCGAGACATGAATGAAAGGAAGCGGAGCCCAGGTTCTGTTTGAGCAATGTAGCCTTTATTCACTGGGGTAAGAGCAAGCTGAGCTCAAGGGTTAAGGCAGGGTGTGAATATAAGAGTTTGGGAGGTGGGGGTTGGGACTGGTGTACTCATTCCTTCTAGGCTGGACATTATTTCCGGGGCAGGATGGTTCTATCTGGGTGGGTCCCTACATTCAACCCTATCACTTTGTAGATTCTGGTTATCAGTCCTTCAGCAGATGTGTAGCATGCAAATATTTTCTCCCATTCTGTGGGTTGTCTATTAGCTCTTTTGATTGTGTCTTTGGCTGTGCAGAAGTGTTTTAGTTGATTAAGTCCCATTTATTTATTTTTGTTGTTTCTGTGACTGCTTGGGGGTGGGTCTTCTTCATGAATTCTTTGCCTTTATCAATTTTTTTCTTTTTTTCTTTTTTATATTTGGGTCAGTCCAAGAAAGTTAAAAATACATTTTTTTAAGGTTTCTTTGTTAAAATTAATGGTTCTTAAGATTTTCTCATATGCTTATTGGCCATTTGTACTCCTTTTTATAAATTGTTTGTTGATGTATTCTGTCCATTTTTTCCCAATGGGCAGTTTTAACTTTTTTAATAAATATATTTTTGCTGATTTTTTCAAAGTTTTAAAATTTTAAAAAGTAATTGATTATGAAAAGTTTCAAATGTACAAAAGTGGAGAAGATAGTTGATCAAACCCCTGTGTACCATTATCCCATGACTCAGATTCAACAATTATCAGTTAATCTATTTTGTTTGATGTCTATCTCCCCTTGTTACCATCTCCCCATACAGTTTTGTTGTTTTTTGTTTTTTTGCAGCAAATCTTCAGGGTCATAAGATATTACCTCATCTGTAAACACTTCAGTGTAGATTTATGTAGTCAAATCACCCATCTTTTCCTTCATAATTTCTATCTTTGGTATTATGTAAAAATAACATAAATTTTTATCTACATTTTTTCCAGTTGTTTTTTGGCTTCATTTAAAAAAAATCTTTTACCACTTGGTTCGGTTTCTGAAAAAAAAAAAGAAAAAAACCTTGACTTTTTGTTCAATCAGAAATGCAGTTTTTTCAAATGTTTAATCAATTGAACATGTTAATGTACCCTGACTGATTTGAAATATCAACTTTATCATATGTAAAATACTTAGACAGTGCTAGGTCATTTTGGTTTCTGTGATCTCATGTTGGTATTATTATTTTTTCTAGAATATATATTTTAATATTTATTATAAATTCCCTAGGATAATAATACAAATTAATCATCATATACACTAGTGTATAAATGTCCAAATTCTGAAGAAACTTAAAACTGATACCATGATATTATTAGATTTGCAAGCTCAGCATATAAAAGGCTGCTTTCTACTTTAAAAAATTACTTATTGGGGCAGTGCCTGTGGCTCAAAGGAGTAGGGCGCCAGCCCCATATGCTGGAGGTGGCAGGTTCAAACCCAGCCCCAGTCAGAAACTACAAAAAAAAAAAATTTACTTATTAATTAAAACTTTACTTACACTTAATTAAACCCCATTTATTATATTTCTTGCATATTTAAAAAATGATTAGAAATTACCAAGAATTTAATTCCAATGAATTGACAAATGTGTTTTTGAGTT
>CAUYQV010088605.1:0-26747 GCA_963574575.1 Galagoides demidoff
AGGAACCCTTATAACCAAATCCTTTTTCTTCAATGCTCAGAGCATGAAACTTTTCTGTCTTTGGAACTTTGTCTGCAAACAGCTCCAAGGAGACACGGCCCAAGGGCTCGCCGTCGGCGGCAATATCGAAGAACATGCTGGGATTGACCATGGCTGATACAAGACGATTATAAGAAGTGACAGCATCTGCAAAGCCCATGCCTATAATCTTAACACTCTAGGAGGCTGAGGCAGGAGGACTGCTTGAGCACAGGAGTTCAAGATCAGCCTGAGGAAGAGTGAGATCTCATCTCTACCAGAAATAGAAAAATTAACTGGGCGTCATGGTGGGCACCTGCAGTCCCAGATACCTTGGAAGCTGAGGCAGGAAGACTGCTTGAACCCAAGGAATTTGAGATTGCTGTGAGCTAAGACGGCATCACGTGTTTCCAGCCTGGACATCAGAGTGAGACTTTCATCTTAAAAAAAAAAAAAAATCAGGGGTGGTGCCCGTGGCTCAAAGGAGTAGGGCGCTGGTCCCATATACTGGAGGTGGTGGGTTCAAACTCAGCCCTGGCCAAAAACTGCGTGTGGTAAAAAAAAAAAAAAAAAATCAAATACTTTGTGCCAGGGAGGAAGAGATCCCAGGCATTCAGTATACACTCTTAGAATGAAGGAGAAAAGAGTTAAAATTTGTGACAAAGAAGTAGAAACACAACTTCTTAAAAATGATTCAGCAGCATGATCTACCAAGGCCTAGAAAAGAGGACTCTGCTCTTTAGCAGAGCTAAGCCATGCAGACAGAGCACGACCTGGACTTGTCATTTAACTTCTCTGAGCCTCCATTCTATCATCTATAAAATGAGGAAATACTTCAACTTGAATTAAATCCTTCAGATTTCCTAGTTCACTATAACATCTTGTTGATTCAGGCAGATTGTATGTTTTAATATACGCAGAACAAAGTTTTGTTTTTTACTTTAACTTGGAGATGGCACTTTCCTTAATCTCTTCAGATGTCTATGTTCCTTTGGGTCGGAAGCTCAAAAAGCTCTGGACTGAATGTCTAGATACTATTTGTCACACCTCACTGACAAGAACGATTTTTTCAAAGCAGAACTTACAACAGTTATTTTTAATTCAAGAAGCATAAACTCTCAAGGAGACCACTAACAGGCATATTAAAAATTCATATGGCTCAATCGGCTACGGCGCCAGCCACGTACACCTAAGGTGGCGGGTTCGAATCTCCAACCTGGGCCAACTAAACAACAGTGATGGCTGCAACCAAAAAATGGCTGGGCGTTGTGGCGGGCACCTGTGGTCCCAGCTACTTGGGAGGCGGAGGCAGGAGTCTCGCTTGAGCCCAGGAGTTGGAGGTTGCTATGAGCTGTGATGCCATGGCATTCTACCCAGGGGGATAGCTTGAGGCTCCGTCTCAAAAAAAAAAAGAAAAAAGAAAAAAGAAACTAAAGTTTAAAACCTTTCCTAACATTTTATTGGATGTGTTCATTTTAAGTCCTTGGAATGAAGCTGGCCTAGAGAGGGAAAAATAAATTACTCTTTGTAAATTTGCTGGGAAGAGGTAGCCATGTTTTGTGTGTGAAGGAAATAGTTCTGAGCATTGCATGTCTTTTGACCAGCCAGAAAAGTAGTGGTTAGCACTGTAAATGTTTTGATGATATCAGGAGGATTGAAGTTACTTAAAATGAATGGATATCAAGGTGATTTTAACATTCTGAGCTTATGAGAGGTGGAGAGTTCCTCAGTGATTTCTTTTTTTCAGCGTGCCCCAGTGCTGGTTGAGCACACTTGTTCCCTCTGAGGGGCTGGAGTCCTCCAGCAAGATTCCGCAGGTCACTTTCTCAAACTTTGCTCCAACACCCAGCAGAGGAGACTGGGTTCTGCCTCTGCTCACTTTGGACTTCTCAGTCTTTAATTGCAATCAGTTATTGTGGCCCTGTTCATGTACACTGTCCTTAAATCAGGCTTTTATCATTTCTAGTGGCTGTCAAATCAGCATTTGGGTCCAGAAGGCAGTTTAGGATGATAGGGAGAAAAAAAAAATACATGCGGTTAAAATTGGGTCAAGGTGCATTCCCTTCCTCTCTTCTCTCTACAAGTTAAAAATATCCAGAACATTATCACAGCCTTGTCACAATTTCTCAGTAGGAGCCAGATTTAGGTACTACCTTTCAGAATGCTTAAGCCCTGGGAAGGGAAAATTCCATTGATTATGCAGGTATGTTTGTCTAAAAAAGTTCACACGTGTCTCCATTGCTATCTGCACCTTTGGGATGGCTTTGAACTGTTCAGTTCAGTTCAGTAGAGCACGGAGTTCTCTCATCCATTCAGGCTCTTGGCTGGTTTACTCCACAGAAGTGTGAATTCCAATTGGGGTGCTATTTTATATCTTTTACGCTGGACATGGTATGTGTAGTGCTGACCCTGGTACAGTTGAAATTGTGAATTAATTTCTATTGCATGTTCCCCCACCCCACTTTTCCTTCCAGAGGCCCCACTCAAATTCAAGAATAGATGATGGAAGTTGAAGTCTTACAGGAAGAGCCATGGAGTATTTAGAGGGTCAGATCCAGTGCTCATTTAACATCCTGTTACAGAACCAGACTAAATTTTTCCTGAAAATACCATCAGGCTGCTGGTTTTATATGTTTTCTTCTGTTCACTTTCTTCTTCTTCTTTTTTTTTTATTTGAGATGGAGTCACACTCTGGGCCCTTTTTGTAGGGTACTGTGGCATCACAGCTCACAGCATCCTCAAATTCTTGGGCTCAAGCAATCCTCTTGCCTCAGCCTCCCAAGTAGCTGGGACTACAGGTGCCCACCACAATGCCCAGATAATTTTTTCTGTTTTTAGTAGACATGGAGTCTTTCTTAGGCTGGTCTTGAACTTCTGAGCTCAAGCAATCCACCTGCCTTGGCCTCCCAGAGAGCAAGGATTATAGGTATCCAGCATGCTTGGACTCATTTTCTTCTTAAATCAAGGCTCGGCTGTGAAAGAAAGTTGAAATATCTGGTGGACCTTTTTTTTGGTCCTCTTTTTCCAAATGTGGAAACTACCAGAAACCATTAAAAAAAAAAAAAATATATATATATATATATATAAGGGAAATGACTGAAGAGCAGACAGGAAATACCAGCTTCCCTAGGGAGCACCCCAGCTCATCTGTGGGGGGCTGCATGGGTCCGGGTTGAGGGCAGTTGAATACCACAGCTGCCTTCTGCAGAGGGACAGCTCCTTCACCTTAGGAGCAACGGAGCCATGTGTGCAGCTGTGCAGGCTCTCAGAGAGGCTGAGTAGTGTCATCCAGACACCTTGATTTATGCTCCTGTGAGCCTCTGTGCACGCAGTGCTCAGGCAGGCTAGAGAAAGTGTGTGTGGTGTGGGGGAGGGGGTGTCCCAAGTCCCCAGAGGCCCCCCAGCAGTATTTTAATCCTGAGCCGAGCTGAGACGTGTGGGATGCATGGGACGCTAGAGCAATCTCCTGCCCCAAGTTCAAGAAAAGTACAAAGTAAACGGAACCGCGTCCCTTCAAATATCGGAAATCCTAACTTGCTTTGATGTTTCCCGTTGCAGCTGCGGTGGGAAATCATGTCTTGCGATTCAGACTTCACGTTAGTCTCAGCTCCTTTTTGTGCAGGGCGCTGTGAACATTCGTGTTCAGTGTTCCCTTATTCCAGCGTATCTGCATCTGCACTGTTAATTTGTGAGTTTAGAAGTCTTGTTTTACCTAGAGAAACAGAACAGGAAAATCACAGCAATTTTGAATTTTGGCTCTCCCTAACCTTTTGTTTTAAAAAGTACAGCTTTTGGAGAAACTGTAGCAGAAGAAAAGAAGGGGTGTATTGTTGTCCCTGGGGAATCTAACAGATGCGAGACCAAAGACTACATTCGTACTGAGCAGTGGTTTTATTAATGAATCCCAGTGGGGTTTTAACAGTAGGGCAGGATTTCCTCCTATTATGATTCCTGATGACCTGCAAGAAATAATTCCTTATTGTTGTACTCATATGACATTTTTTCTGATTATAGGCTTGTAATAATTAGATGTTTATGCCTAGAAAATATTGCCGGCAGAAGTTTATTAATAGTGCAAGGAAGCGCTTATGCGCTTTATTATGTAAATTGTTATTTTACCTTCTGCATCATTCCAGAAGTGCTTGGAGAGGACGAGGGAGTGAAATTCCCACGAGGTCTACCAAACACCAGTACTTGGACTTACAGCAGATACTCTCAGAATGACTCCAGAGTTGTTCTCGCTCTTCTGCTGTTCAAAAGTATCCAGGTCTGGGGAAGAATTTGGTGATTAGTTTTCAAGGTTTGTTCTGTCAAGGGCAAAATAAATTTGTTTAAGTCTCCCCAACTTGAGCACCATTCATAGGAAAGATACGATGTTACAGTGAACCTCACAGTGGATGCCACAGGACTACCAACAGGTGTAAGGCATCTTCCAGGGAAAAAAGATAATGGAAGAACATCAGGAGACTATATGGTGGGGAATGGCAGAGTATCAGAGTTGATTTCAGGCACCACTCGGTGGCATTAATGTCCTTGTTCACTTCTGAGTATAGAAATTCTGAGCTAGAAGGGACCCAAGAAAACCACCAAGGAGTTTGCCTCCGTGTGTGGACTCTCTCTGAAATGGGGGCATCTCCTTGAAGGTGCAGAGTGAGAGAGCCTCGCTGGATTTCCCCACGCACGAATCCCGTCTCAGCGCATCTGCAGTTGTGTGTGACATGCCTCTGAAACGGGTCTTCTGCTGCCTGCTCCCTGCAGGTCTGCTAATAGTGCTTCTTGCTTCACAGAGGGAGTGCACCCAGTGGGCTCCTTCTAGAAATTTCAGAAGCTGCTGTCATCTGTATAGTTGCTTTAGTTTATTGGATGGGTGGCTGTAGCTTTAGGCATATTAATATCACTCAAGGAAATTGACTGAGTATGCTGTAGGATGCTAGATTTTCCCTAGTCAGAGACTGTCTCAGTGAGGCCTGGGTTGTCAGTCCTTCATTGTTCTGCCTCACTAAGGAAACTTGACGGGTGAAGCGAGATGAATTTTTTTCTTTGTTTACAAAAGATACACTAACGAACAAATCAGTCACACCAGTTCTTTTAAACTGCACACTCTTAAAAATGTTATTAAAAGTATGATTTGTTGGGGCTTAGCACCTGTAGCTCAGTGGCTAGGTTGCCAGCCACATATACCAGGGCTGATGGGTTTGAACCCGGCCCGGGACAGCCAAACAACCATGACAACCACAACCAAAAATAGATGGGTGTTGTGGCGGGCGCCTCAGCTACTTGGGAGGCTGAGGCAAGACAATCGCTTGAGCCCAAGAGTTTGAGGTTGCTGTGAGCTGTCACGCCACAGTACTCTACCCAGGGCCACATAGTGAGACTCTGTCTCAAAAAAAAAAGAAAGATTTCTCAGCTTGGTATCTGTAGCACAGTGGTTATAGTGCTGGCCACATGCACCGAGGCTGGCGGGTTTGAACCTGGCGTGGTCCTGCTAAATAACAATGGCAATTGCAACAAAAAAAGTGCTGGGCATTGTGCAGGCACCTATAGTCCCAGCTACTTGGGAGGCCGAAGCAAGAAAATTGCTTAAGCCCAAGAGTTGGAGGTTGCTATGAGCTGTGATGCCATGGCACTCTACTGAGGGCTACATAGTGAGACTACGGCTCAAAAATAAATAAATAAAATAATTATGGTTTGTTACTTATATCAATTCAGCCTACCTAGTTTTTTAGCCTATAAAGTTTATAAAATAGAATTTAGAGTTGAACCTAAGAGGTTCCTTCTATACATATAGAACTTCTAAACACTGAGGAGGTATTTTCTTCCTCATATCTTGGCGGAGGGGGTGATGCCTGTGGCTGTGTCCTCAACAGCTCTCAAAGGAGCCAGTTCTGAGGGTCAACAGTTCTTACTGGAAAATGCTCCGTTGGCCTGATTGTTTTGCTGCAGCTTTATACTTGTTAATTTATGTTATTTACCATATCCAAGTCTGTTCCCCTTCACTCATGATACCCAATTATTATTATTATTGTTTTGGAGACAGAGTCTCACTTTGTCACCTTCAGTAGAGTGCCATGACATCATCATAGCTCACAGCAACCTCAAGCTCTTGGGCTTGAGCAATCCTATTGCCTCAGCCTCCCAAGTAGCTGGGACTATAGGTGCCCACTATGACACCTGGCTAATTTTTCCTATTTTTAGTAGAGAGAGACGAGGTCTTGCTCTTGCTCAGGCTGGGCTTGGTCTCAAACTTCTGAGCTCAAGTAAGCCACCTGCTTCAGCTCCCAGAGTGCTAGGATTACAGGTGTGTGCCACTGTGCCCAGCGCATGATACCCAATTCCTGAAGCTAAGAACCCAAGATAAGATTGAGGCTGCACAGTGATTTTGCTGACTGCTAGCCAGACAAGTGCATTTGAACCAGCCCTGGTGCCTTACCTCTGCCCTTGGCCCAGGGGGTTTAGAATGAAACAGACTGAGAATCAATTCTCTGTAAATCCAGGCAGGATGGAATAAATAAATAAGAGAATCAAACTTAGAGAACCAGGTCCCCTTGCAGGCTTCCTCCCTGTCCTTCTGTCCATTGACAGAGAGGTGAACGCCGTGAAACACTGTGTGCCTAAATGTCTTGCTCTAGCACACACACTGGCTTTGTGGTCAGGGAGTTTTCTTTCAGGTCTGGGATCAGTAATGAAAAGGTACTTTGCTCTCCAAATAAAAAGTTGCTCATTTTTTGTTTTCATGTGTGGTTTTAGCCAAGTGGAACACCATTTCGTGTTTCCTTGCCTCTAGCATATCTTGGCGGATTGTTGAAAATCCCTTGCTCACAGTTGGCAGCCCTACACCAACAGGAGACTTGTTTCCCGTCCTCAGGATCTCAGGAGGGGTAGCAGTGCGCCTCACCCTTTGCTGTTCCTCACAGGTTTCCCTGGATTCCGCTCCTTTTCTTTCCTCCCTCCCCCCGGTTTGGTGAGGCAGAGAAGGCAGAAGCTTTGGAGGCTTGTAGACTTGGGGTTTGGACCATCTCTTGTGGAACCCTAAGCAGGTTACTCAGCTGCAGGTTTTCTTTATGTCTTTTCTTTCCTTTATTTTTTTCTTTTCTTCCTGTTCCTCCTTCCCTCTCTCCCTTCCTTCCTTTTCTTTCCCTTTCCTTCTTCCCTCTTTCTTTTCTTCATTCTTTTGGAGTCTCACTGTGTTGACCAGCCTGGTCTCAAACTCCTGCCCTCCAGCATTCCTCCTGTGTCAACTTCCCAAAGTGTTTGGATTATAGGTGTGAGCCACCACACCTGGCCGGCTTTTTGTTTGTTTCAAACTGCATGGCTCTACAGCCGACCCTCCTTATCCATGAGTTGTACATTCACAGATTCACCTGAGCACAGATTGAAAATGGTCATGTCTTCCTGAAATGCAAAGATTGAAAATATCTGGGGGAAAAAAACCTGATTAAACAATAATACAGATAGGGTGGCTGTGGCTCAATGGTTAGGGTACCAGCCACATGCTCCAGGCCTGGTGGGTTTGAACCTGGCCCAGGCCTGCTAAACCAAAAAAAAAAAAAAATAAAAAAAAATTGCTGGGCATTATGGGAGGCAACTGTAATCCCAGCTACTTGGGAGGCTGAGGCAAGAAAATCGCTTGAGCCCAACCAAGAGTTGGAAGTTGCTGTGAGCTATGATGCCATAGCACTCTACTGAGGGTGACAAAATGAGACTGTCTCAATAAAATAAATAAAAAATGATGTAAGTAATATAGTGTAATGACTATGTTTATAGCATTTGCATTGCATTAGGTATTGTAAAGAACCTAGAGAGACTTTGAAGTCTGTGGGAGAATGTGTGCAGGTTATATACAACTATTGTGCTATTTTATATCAGGAACTTGAACATCCACATATTCTGGTATTCATGGGGGTCTTGGAACCAGTCCCCTGAGGACTGTACTTATTACATCCAAGGATATTGGAGAATACAATAGATTCCTTCACCACTCACATCGTTGAGGGGAGACAGGCCAGGGCTGTCTTAATTTCCTTATTTCTTTCCTGTTCTCATGATTATTCCTCAGGGAATGAATCACTAGTTGATTAATTAAGAAATGTTGCTTACGCATCTACCCAGAAGAAAAAAAATCCTTTTACAAGGACACGTGCCCTAGACTGTTTAGTACAGCCTAATTTACAACTGCCAAGCCTGAATGCCCTCCAACCCAGGAGTGGATTAACAAGCTGTGGTAGATGAACACCATGGAATACTATCCAGCCATTAAAAAGATGGAGACTTCTTTTTTATCAACCTGACTGGAGCTGGCACACGTTCTTCTTAGTAAAGTATCAGAAGAATGGAGAAGCAAGAATCCAGTGTACTCAATTCTGATATGAAGCCCATAGATGAGCCAATACATGCCCACATACGAGACAAACTCAGTTCAAGGTGGGGGATGGGGGAATGAGGGAGATTGAGGAGAAGAGGGATGCCTTGGTGGGTGAAGGGGCTTGAAGGCCTGAGCATGGCGACTTAGTGTCACCAGGCATTTGAACTTGCTTCCTGAGCATGGGGCACAGTCTTTGAAGGATCTAATGTAGGGAAATGACACAAGCCTTTTCAAAGTGCTTGGAAATTTTCTGCTTGATTTATACCCCCCTCTTCCCCCCGGGAGCCCTGGGGGAGGCTTCTAATTCTCTACTCACATTGTTCATTGTTCCTTCTCTAGCTTGAAGAGTCTTCTGTTGTAAAAGACCAAGAAAAAATATGATTGGCTAATAGGAGCTGCATTCTCCTCCAAATATAGCTTAAAATGTTGCTCTCCTATTAACACTAAAAAAAAAAAAAAATCTTTCCTGGGGTTCTGCTAACCTAGGGTTTATCTTTCTGACAACGTTCTTTGTGGTTGATGTCACAGTCTTGTTTCCTCCTTGACCATGTGCCTGCCTCTCCAATGTTTAGGTCTACTGTTCTAAAAACTGAGCTCCTGGTCAGTCAGATTAATGGCTTTGGATGATGCTGTCTTGTCTGTGTTAGATTGTCATATGTTAGTATCTCCTGGGCGGTGTAAGCAGTAATCTCTGGTAGATGTGTGATATGTCACATTGTTGAGACTCAACATGTCTCAAGATTAGTTCTCTGGAGCCTCGAGATGGTGTCAGGCTTTGCTTACTGTTCCCTTGTTATGACTGGTTCCAAAATTCTCACTTTCTTCCACGGTTCTTGAGTTCTTGGCTTCCTGACGGATCATTTCTTTTCTGTTTGGGATTATGGATGAACTTTATTTTCTTCACACTTTTCCAGAATTCCCCCAATCAGCCTATCTTGTTCATATAAAAGACCAAAGCTTTGAATTAGAAAGAATGCAGGTGAGGATGATAGCTTTGCTGATGGTCTCTTTAGCAGCAGGTGAGGACTTGTGTTATGCTTTTTTAGAAAGTTCTAGAATGAGACCTACGGGGTGGGGGGGGGTTCCCCTTCCATCTTAATTCTGTTCAAAGGTGGTTAAAAGATGAGAATCCTGGCTGGGTGTGGTGGCTCACGCCCGTAATCCTAGCACTCTGGGAGGCCAAGGTGGGTGGATAGCGTGAGCTTACTGGTTCGAGACCAGCCTGAGCAAAAAGTGAGACTCTACTAAAAATAGAAAGACTGAGGCAAGAGGATCGCTTGAGCCCAAGAGTTGGAGATTGCTGTGAGCTATGACACCCTGGCACTCTACCCAGGGCAGCAGCTTGAGACTGTCTCAAAAAAAAGAGTCCCTCCATATCTTTGGTTTCTCTAAAGAGTCATGGCCAACTCATTTTAATACTTGATCTACTTTGCTTCCCTCTTGCACTGACATTTCTTCATGCTCTCACCTGTACCTGTGTCATCTCTTCTGGTTGTAAATTTTTTGAACAGAAGGTAACCTTTAATTGGCAGCCTCACATCCCACTTGTCTGCCCAGGGTTGGCCCTGTAGAATGGTTTGTTCTTTTTGATAGTCAATATTGATCAAACGGCACATACTCAGATTTTGGGTTCCTTTGCATTTTGATAGCTTCTCAGTTACATAACCTTGAAATACAGGGTATAAGTTTCCAAATGAAAAGAATTTGGGAATTTAAAAAAATTCCAACTTTTCCTCAAAATTTTTTGTTTCTTTTTTCCAGTTGGCACTTGTCTTAAAAGTCATGATTCTTCAAAGCACAAATACTGAGTGTTGATGCAAACTCTCTATTGGGATCTTTCATTCCATATACCTTGTTTTGTTTAAAAAAAAAAATCCCAAAACACTAAGTAAAATTCCAAAAGTTATCTATAAGTGAAAAATTACTGAATGACTGTGTTGTTACACTGATGACTTCTGCTCAGTGTTCTGAAGTCTAGATGCCTCTTACCACTTGGCAGCGGCGCAGAGCAATGACGGATCTGTACACACAGGCGGTCTTGACCCACGTCAGTTTTGAGAAGGACGTTTGTCAGTACATGATCAGTGCGGTCTTGAGCTGGGCTTGGTTTTCAGTTGCTGCTTTTGTTTTGCTTTTAAATTATAAATCAGTCATTCGGCTTTATCATTTTACACTTGCATTGTGTCATGTGCATTCAACTTAATGCTCATTCAGCGGTAAATGTTTAAAAATAATGAGCACTATGTGTTTTTTTCAGGCAACATTCCCTGAAATGCAGGTCAGCGCCATTTCTCTGGCATTCAGTTGAAGAAGTAGCAATTTCTTCCAGCCCTGCAAGGAAACTGGCAGTGGTAGGCTTTGTGGAAGACAGTGCAGCCCCTAAAACAAACCAACCAAACAAAAAAACTACACGCACTATGGTGTGTGCAATTTAAGTAATTTTCAAAGATAATTTATCTCAACCTTAGCCTGGGTTTTAGAAGCCAAGTGTTGTATATAAGGCGACTCCATGTACTTTGTTGTTGAGTCCTGTGGCCAGATCTTCGGGGCGTTAGTGATGTATTTTATCATTAATGGTGTTTGGGGCTTGTGATTTAAGAGTAATGAGATTGAAGGATGGCGTGTTTTGCTGTTACAAACGTGAATCGTTCACAACCTTTTTTATAAGCAGATGTATTATTTTCCCCTTCACTTTGTTTATGTGGCGGAGTTCCATTTGCACCGTTGAGTTTGCTCTATTGGAAGGTGGTAAAGGGTGAGAAATGTGGGCTGCGTGAAGAAATCGGAGAGCTACAGGCTTAAAGCACATTTCAAGTGGGAGGCCGGGGTGGGTAGTGCTGTGTTGGTTTACTTCTGAATGTTTATTCAACTGATCAGTGATGGAATTAAGTCTCTCTTATTTTTCTCCTACTATGAAAGCTTCTAATTGAAAATGCAAAGCACTTATGGGGCACTCTGACTCCATCAATTTATGAGATGAAGAACGTTAAGAGCCCACTGGATGTTTGTCCAAAGGACCCAAAGGGGCAATTCACAAAGAAGGGAGTAAAAAGCCACAGAAAAACATTGAATACTCAGAGATTCACAAATTAAGCTATTATTCTTTATCCTATTACATTGGCAGAGGGAAAATGTTTCAGATGCCT
Organism: Galagoides demidoff; assembly: GCA_963574575.1. NCBI lineage: Eukaryota > Metazoa > Chordata > Mammalia > Primates > Galagidae > Galagoides > Galagoides demidoff. The sequence continues at coordinate 11,527 of CAUYQV010088605.1, forward strand.
GATGTTGCAAAGTCACGGCAACCCTGGTACATTTGGTCAGGGATGTTTTTGCAGAAGTGACTGTCTTCTTAAAAAAGGCAGAGTTATCAAGATGTACAGAAACATTCATAGCCTTTCAGGCATTTGGGAACTTACATTCCTTAGGCGATTGAAATTATGGGAAGGTATTTAGTCCAACATTAATTTCTGAAATAATTAGAGTAATGTCAAAGATTCAACAATAGGAAACTGGTGGGGAAGACTACAGTTTATTATTTTTATTTTTGAGACAGAGTCACACTATGTCATCCTTGGGAGAGTACTGTGGTGTCACAGCTCACAGCAACCTCAAACTCTTTGGGTTCAAGCGATTCTCTTGCTTCAGCTTCCCAAGTAGCTGGGACTACAGGTGCCCACCACGACACCCAGTTATTTTTTGGTTGTAGTTGTCATTGTTATTTGGCAGGCCTAGGCTGGATTCGAGCCTGCCAGTTCCCGTGTATGTGTCTGACGCCATAGGTGCTGAGCCCACAGTTTATAGGAAATAAAATGCCACCTTTTAAATGGATGTGGAGACTATGTAGCAAGGTGAAAAAAAGTTTGTATGAGGTTAAGTGAAATCAAGTACAACATGATATAAAGGCTGTGATGAGAACAAGGTTAAACGTGTTGTAACCGAGGTAATGCCCAAGTGTTATTACTTGCGGGGTAGAACATTTATAAATGTATTTTCTTTTTTTGTTTATAATTAAAATCTTCGTCAAAGTAAGGAGAACATTAAAGAATTAGACAAGGCTATGGTAGGATGAAAATGAGATGCTGGGATGACTTTGTTTTTAATCCAAGGGATGCGTCAGCTTCTTTTGGTGTGCCGCCTGGTTCTGCTAACCGTTCATTTGCAGTGTAAATGGTTACAGCTTTCCAAGATGTCTGGGTATGAATGAGAAGTAAATTTTCATAGCGTAACGTGTTAAGGCCATATTTTAAAAGCTCAAATTCCATCTGCTGAGTGTGTCTATATTTACAAAAGTGATTATTATAGCCTTACTTACTCTGTTGAAAATAAGAAGCAATAGAATCCTGTAGAAACAGATTTATTTTTCCTTAAGTATTTTAGAATACATCTTTTTTTTTTTAAAGACAGTTTTGGCTTTGTCATCCCGAATAGAGTGCAGTGGTGTCATCTTAGCTCATGGCAACCTCACACTCCTGATTTCAAGTGACCCTCCTGCCTTAGCCTCCCGAGTAGCTGGGACTACATGTCACTACACCTTGCTAATTTTTTAATTTTTTACTAGAGACGGTGGTCTCACTCTTGCTCAGGCTGGTCTCAAACTCTTGAGCTCAAGCAATCCTCCTGCCTCAGCCTTTCAGAGTTCTAGGATTACAGGTATGACCCACCACACTTGGCCTAGAGTAAACCTTTTAATCATCTAATGTTTTAACTCTTCTTGTGTTAAAGCTTCAGATTATTTTTATTTACCTTGAGTGTTCTACCTTTGTTGTCAGTTGATATCGACTTTGTATTTCTTTTCTTTCTTTCTTTTTTTTTTTTTCTTTGAGACAGAGTCTCATTATGTTGCCCTCGGTAGATTGCTGTGGCAACATAGCTCACAGCAACCTCAAACTCTTGGGCTCAAGCAATTCTCTTGCCTCAGCCTCCCAAGTAGTTGGAACTACAGGTGCCCACCACAACGACCGGCTATTTTGTTATTGTTGTTTAGCAGGCCCAGGCTGGGTTCTAACCCACCAGCCCTGGTGCACGTGGCTGGCACCCTAACCGCTGAGCTGTGGGCAGCAAGCCGATATCAACTTTTAATAATGCACAGTTGATACACAGTTGTGTATTAGTTGTATATAGAATAAGACACTGACTTATGTTTTCAAGACATGTACAATATTTACTTCCATTTTCCATATGTACATACACATCTGTCAAAGGTATCTACCCCACTAAACAACTAAGAACACACAGTTTTGGATAAATGTTTAAATTGTGCACAAAAGCTTGTTTATGCATTTATAGTGGATCTTAGCCAATAAAGAGGCATGTCTACCCCAGCACTGATCTCTCAGTGGTGTTTTTTATTTGTATGCATTTTCCTTATTGTTCTAGAAGAAACTTAAAATTACTTTATGGTGTGCTCATGGCAGGGAAACCATAGAGGAAAGATTAATTGAGCCTAAAAGTTTGAGACCAGCCTGGGCAACATAGTAAGACCCTGTCTCTAGAGAAAATATTAGCTGGGTGTAGTGTGGTTCATGCCTATAATTCCAGCACTTTGGGGAGGCTAAGGAAGGAGGATTGCTTGAGACCAGCCTGTGCAACATAGTGTGAACTAGTTTCTATAAAAATAAGAAAAAGAAAACAGCTGGTTGTGGTGGTGCTTGCAATGGTCCCAGCTCCTTGGGAATCTGGGGTGGGATTGCTTGAGCCCAAGAATTTGAGGTCACAGTGAACTATGATGCTGCTGTTGCACTTTAGCCTGGGCGACAGAGAAGGACCGTGCCTTTTAAAAGGAAATTTGTATCTACTGAAGAACTAGTAAACGAAATTCGCTTTTGGGGGACAGGAAAAGAAGTGGAGGAGAAGCGAGCTGCGTTCTGCCTAGAGCTGGTTGGAGCCTGAATTTCTTCACCTCTTCCATTTTTATTTGTGTACTTTGGTTCTTTACTTACTTGAGTCTCTTTGCAAAATAAACGAAAAGAGGAAACCCCCCCATCCATGTACAACAATTACAACAAGTAATTGTTGGTCGACTACTAGATACCAGGTACTTTGTGAGGAACGTGGTGTCCTCACCCTTGTGTATTTTAGAGAATATTTTAGAAAATAAGATTAACCTCTGCTTTTAGAATATAGTAAGTGGCATATTATAAACTTCAAGTTTTATAAATTAGTGAGGGGTATACTTTTTTTTTTTTTTTTTGAGACAGTCTCACTTTGTCGCCTTCAGTTGAGTGCTATGGTATCACAGCTCACTGCAATCTCAAACCCTTGGGCTTAAGTGATTCTCTTGTCTCAGCCTCCCAAGTAGCTGGGACTATAGGCACCTGCCACAGCACCCAGCTATTTTTTGTTCCAATTGTCATTGTTGTTTAGCAGGCCTGGGCTGGGCTTGGACCCGCCAGCCTTGCTGTATGTGGCTGGTGCCCTATTCACTGAGCTTGGGTGCTGAGCCATGAGGGGTATACTTTTCTTGTAAATTTAACAATTGATAGACAAGATTCTCATTGAGGGGTCTTCCCCCCAATCCCTTCACCTAACAAAGGCCAAATTTCCTGTTCTTCACGTGGGTGAGTTTTAGTATCAGTTCAGAAGAAATTCTTTTTGCTGTGGGCTTGAGCAGTCTTTACTCCTCAGTGTGTTTGTTAATCTCCTCCTGGGCTTGTCACTGTAAAAGGATTCAAAATATGGTCCTGAGGGATGCTCCCTGATGGTGGGAGAGAAGAAGGCTAAGTGGCCTTCCCTGAGTGTGAATCTCACAGGAGTTTTGGGAAGTGGAGAACCCTGTAGCTTTACATGCCTAGGAGTGGCTCTGTGGAGGAAGTGGGCAGTTTGGGAGTAACAAGTTCCAGGTCAGGAGACAAGTTCAAGTAGTCTTGAATGTGCAAACTACTGAGTGGCAGTCCAGCGGTGGCACAGAGGGCAGGCGTCGGGAGTCACAGGAGGTGAGGCAGGAGATGCCAGGAGGCACACCTCACCTGTGGACTCTGAAATTTCACCCTCATTCTCTAAGATAGGGGGACCCATTGAAGTGCCGAACAGGTGACGTTGCTGATGATATTATAGGAGGATATTTTAGGAAGACTACGCTGGCCGCCACGGGTAGGATGGATTTCGTCCATTGAATGGAGGACCAAGTGGGAATATAAAGAGCAAGCACGAGAGACATGGGTGCTTCTTTGAGAGGAAGGAAGTGAAGAATTTAAGAATTTAGGCTGTAGCTGGGTGGTATGGTGGGCACCTGTAGTCCCACCTCCTGGAGAGGCTAAGGCAGGAGGACCACTTGAGCCCAGGAGTTTGAGGTTGCTGTGAGCTATGATGCCATAGCACTCTAGCTCAGGCAACAGTATGAGGCTCTGTGTACAAAAAAAAACAGAGTTTAGGCTGGAGACAGGGAAAAGAGAGGAGTGTGCGTAAGGGGGACAGGGACAGCCTTGGTTTCCATTTGGGGTTAGTGCAAGAAGGGAGGAAATAGGATTGGAGGCTCTCTGGTAAGTTATGAATTTTCAGAGAGGATTTTACTATACAACATCTTTTTTCTTTGTAAAAAAGGGGTCTTAAAAAAAGGGTGGGGGGGTGTCTTGCTTTGTTACCTAAGCTGGAATGCAGTGGTGAGGTCATCGCTTACTGTAGCCTTGAACTCCTAGGCTCAAGTGATCCTCCCGCCTTAGACTCGAGTAGCTGGGACAATAGGCATGTGCCATCACATTAAGCTAATTTTTCTTATTTTTATTTTGGAGACAGGGTCTCATGTGTTGCTCAGGCTGGTCTCAAACTCCTGGCCCCAAGCAATGCTCCTCCCTCTTTGAAAGGTCTGGGATTACAGGTGTGAGCTACTATACCTGGCCAGTATATAACATCTACTTTAAGAAATGTTTAAATGTTATTTGTGGGTAGAAAGCTCTTGTGCTAGGACTGCCTTCTTCTCATAGGGACTATCTTCAGCTACCCTGACAGCTGAGTTCTGTTTTTCATCTTTAGCATTTCCCATTCTTTTTTTTGTGAGACAAGAGTCTCACTTTGTCACCCTCCATAGAGTGCTGTGGCATCATAGCTCACAGCAACCTCAAACTCTTGGGCTTAGGCAATTCTCTTGCCTTAGCATCCCAAGGAGCTGGGACTACAGGCACCTGCCACAATGCCTGGCTGTTTTTAGAGATGAGATCTCGCTCTGGTTCAGGCTGGTCTTGAACCTGTGAGCTCAGATAATCCACCCGTCTTGGCTCCCAGAGTGCTAGGATTATAAGCATGAGCCACCTTACCTGGCCCTGCATTTCCCATTCTTTTATCATTTTTTTTCTTTTCTTTCTTTCTTTTTTGAGACGGAGCCTCAAGCTGTCACCCTGGGTAGAGTGCTGTGACATCACAGCTACCTCCAACTCCTGGGCTTAAGTGATTCTCTTGCTTCAGCCTCCCAAGTAGCTGGGACCACAGGTGCCAGCCACAACACCGGCTATTTTTTTGGTTGTAGTTGTCGTTGTTTGGCAGGCCTGGGCTGGATTCAAACCCACCAGCTCTGGTGTATGTGGCTGGGGCCTTAGCTGCCTGAGCTACAGGTGCCGAGCCGCATTTTTTTTTTTTTCCTTGAGAAAAGAGCACAACATCTTGCAGACTTTAAACCCTCCAGAATTATAGGCTAATGTTCATTGAAAAAAATCACAATCCAGTGAGAAAGACAGATCTATCATCTAAGAATATTTGCTCCAATTTTTAAATGAAGAATTAATCAGCAATAACTCAGAATTCCAGCCCAGCAATCAACTTTGTAAAGTTACACATTAATTTCCTTATCTAGGGCTTAACCTGCAAGTTCCCTGAAACTTGAAAGTGTTGTGCTTATCTGCTTGTATGATAATCACCTCTTATTTTTTGGAACAGCTCTAATTTGAAGTTGGAGGATAATCTCAGGCTCACAAAATCCTTATTTTGCCTGTGCAAATTTTGTCATTTGGATAATAACGTGAGACTGTCAGGACTTTATCACTTCCAGGTGTGGGAGGTCTGGTTTTACGGGCGAAGGATCAGTATTTCATATCACTTCTTCTGTTGTTTTTTTTAGACAAGAGTCTTACTGTGTCACCCTCAGTAGGAGGGTGAGACAGGCGTCTTACTCTGTCACCTTACTGAGGGTGACAGACTCATCAAACTCTTGGGTTCAAGCGATCTTCCTGCTTCATCTTAGTAGCTGGGATATAGGCACCTGCCACAATGCGTTGCTTATTTTTCTGTTGTTGGTGGAGAAGCGGTCTCACTCTTGAGCTTAGGCTGGTCTTGAACTCCTGAGCTCAAGCAATCCATCCACCTTGCCTTCACTTCTTTTTTTTTTTTTTTTTGGAGACAGGGTCCCACTGTATCACCCTGGGTAGAGTGCTATGCTGTCACAGCTCACAGCAACCTTAAACTTTTGGGCTTAAGCAGTTCTCTTGCCTCAGCCTCCTAAGCAGCTGGGACTACAGGCACCTGCCATAATGCCTGGCTATTTTTTTGTTGCAGTTGTCATTGTTGTTTAGCTGGCTGGGGCCAGGTTTGAACCTGCCAGCCTGCGTGTATGTGGCTGGCCCAATAACCACTGTACTACAGGTGTCGAGCCCCCTCCTTTTTTTTTTTTTTTTAATGCCTGGACTCTTCTAGAGCAGTGCTTTGCACACTTTAAAGTGCATGAGCCCCTGGGGATCTTTGAATATGCAGTTTTGATTCACTCTTAGGGTGGGGCCCAGGAGTCTACCCTTCAAACCGGTTTCCAGGTGGTGCTTTCAGCCTCAGACTGTCAAAGACCAGGAGGACTCAGGCTCTGTGGGAAGGAAGTGTGTGTGCTTTGACTTCAATTACAGACTTTGAAAATTAATTAACTTGTTTGATGGTAGGAAGAGACTTCAGTGCTCCTGGTTTTTAGAGTTATTTTAATATTGCTGTGAAAGCAGATTTTGTTTGTCCTGTGCTTTCCACATTGCTGAAACATCAAAAAGAAAACCTTTCCCCCTTTTATTGAGCCTGCATGTTAGGAATCCTTTTTAGGTTTTTTTTTTTTTTTGAGACACAATCTCACTCTGTCACCTAGGCTAGAGTGGCATGGTGTTAGCCTAGCTCACAGCAACCTCGAACTCCTAGGTTTAAGAGATCCTCCTGCCTCAGCCTTTCAAGTAGCTGGTACTACAGGCGCCTGCCACAATGCCCAGCTAATTTTTCTATTTTTAGTAGAGATGGGGTCTCACTCCTCCTCAGGCCGATTTCAAACTCCTGAGTTCAAGCAATCCCCCTGCTTCAGCCTTCCAGAGTGCTAGCATTACAGGCGCAAACCACTGCTTTGGGCTGAAATAATAATTTCTTTAAAAAGTTTTACTTACTGAAATAAACTTGGTTTTTAAATAGTGATGTCTTTTCTAAGTTAAACCTATATCGCTTAATAAACTAGAATGTGTTTCCATGTGACTCTTGGCAAGCTGTGATGCCAAGGAGTCCTTAGAAAATTAGCAGGGTTTATTTATTTATCTATTTTTTGTAGAGACAGAGTTTCACTTTATCACCCACAGTAGAGTGCCCTGGTGTCACACAGCTCACAGCAAACTCCAACTCCTGGGCTTAGGCGATTCCCTTGCCTCAGCCTCCCGAGTGGCTGGGACTATAGGTGCCTGCCATAAAGCCTGGCTATTTTTTTTTTTTTCTTGGCTGGGGCTGGGTTTGAACCTCCGGCATATGGGCCCAGCGCCCTACCCTTTTGAGCCATAGCCACAGCCCAGTAGGGTTTATTTTAATAGTTTTATAAAACTACTGCCCTAGTTTCTGGGCAGTACCTGTGGCTCAAGGAGTAGAGTGCTGGCCCCATATACCCGAGGTGGTGGGTTCAAATCCAGTCCCGGCCAAAAAGCTGCAAAAGAAAAAAAAAAAAAAAGGGGGTAGCTTTCTTTATTATTGAATCATGAGAGCACAGTGGAACAAACTATTTGGTGAAGCAAGATTAAAATCTGGTGAAAAATACTGGGATTGGATTAGGGAAATTTTGAATATAAATGTACATCTACCACATTTTGGTGCCAGATGATTTGAAACAAAAATGGTTGTAGTTTCTTGAGGTAAACATGAAATGAAATTTTTCTCTCTCTGGGAGGTTGACTCCTGAGTATACCTCTTTTAGAGAAATATCTATAGGTATTTTAAAATAAAGAAAAGGAAATAGAAATCAAGTAAACATTCAGGTAGTCTGATTTTCAGTGTTGGGGTTTTTGGTTGTTTTCTTTTTTTGAGACAGAGTCTGACTGTGTCGCCCTGGGTAGAGTGCTGTGGCATTATAGCTCACAGCAACCTCAAACTCTTGGGCTCAAGCAATCTTCTTGTCTCAGCCTCCTGAGTTAGCTGGGGCTATCTTCTCCTGCCACTACACCTGGCTAGTTTTTTTTTTTTAATAGACAGAGTCTCACTCTATTGCCCTTGGTAGAGTGCTGAGGTGTCACAGCTCACAGCAACCTTTAGCTCTTGGACTTAAGCGATTTTCTTGCCTCAGCCTCCTGAGTAGCTGGGACTACAGGTGCCCGCCACAATACCCCGCTATTCTTTTTTTTTTTTTTTTTTTGAGACAGAGCCTCAAGTTGTCCCCCTGGGTAGAGTGCTGTGGCATCACAGCTCACAGCAACCTCCAACTCCTGGGCTCAAGCGAGTTTCCTGCCTCTGCCTCCCAAGTAGCTGGGATCACAGGCATCTGCCACAATGCCCGGCTATTTTTTTTTTTTTTTGGTTGCAGCCATCATTGTTGTTTGGCGGGCCCGGGCTGGATTCGAACCCGCCACCTTAGGTGTATGTGGCTGGTGCCTTAGCCACTTGAGCCCAGGTACTGAGCCCCCGCTTTTCTTTTATTGCAGTTTGGCTGGGGTTGGGTTCGAACCCACCACCATTGGTATATGGGGCTGGAACCCTACCCACTGAGTCACAGGAGCCACCCTAGTTTTTCTGTTTTTAGTAGAAGTGGATTCTCACTTTTGCTTAGGCTAGTCTTGAACTGCTGAGCTCAGGAAACCAACCCCCCCCTTGGCTCCCCAAAGTGCTGGGATTACAGGTGTGAGCCACCACACCTGGCCCCTCAGAGTGCTGGGATTGTAGGCATGAACCATCGCACCTGGTCCCCAGTCTGATTTTTTACATTCATTCTCCTCGTGTTTTTGAAAATTTCATTCTGCTCATTGCTTTATTGCCAACATTTCAGGTAGTTTCTACACTGTATTTAAAAGTATTGGTAAGAGTTGAAACTATGCCCTTGATGTGTGGATTGGTTAGGTCCCTTTCTGAATATTAAATCAGGCATTTTTAAGTTCTGCTAAAACAATCACTTGGATTATTTTCCATTCAGGTTTTTAATATAATCGAGTCTCTTGGGGCACCCCTTTACTTTTGCCAACTTTACTATCATTTTCTTTGTTGGAAGATGGAGTATAGTTCTATTTTTTTTTTTTTTGAAACAGAGTCTCAGGTGGTCACCCTCAGTAGAGTGCTGTGGCATCACAGCTCACAGCCTCAAACTCTTGGGCTTAAACTACAGGCGGCCAGCACAATGCCTGGCTATTTTTTAGAGACAGGGTCTCGCTGTGGCACTGGCTGGTCTCAAACTTGTGTGCTCAGGCAATCTGCCTGTCTTGGTTTCTCAGAGTGGAGTGTAGTTCTATTTGTCATGGCTGTTTTACCCTCTGAGCTATCGAAGGGTGTGCAGATATGGCTGTTTTAAACAGTTGCTCACTGAGGTTGTGTCATCCACCCTGAGCGGTGACAAGAAAACTGAACATATATGTGTGAATGTCAGTTGTTTGGTGTGAAAATATTCTTTGTACCCTTGTACTCTTAACCCTGGCAGCTGTGGAGGACACAAACCACACTGTCTTTGCCTGCCAGCTCCTTTAGCAGAAGCTTCAACAGCAAATGTGGGAAATTAGCTGACTTTATTTTTTTAGTTATTTTATTTTATTTATTTATTTTCATCCCCCATTAATGTGAAGGTACAAACAACTAGGTTACAGTATTTGCATTTGTTAGGTGAGTCCCTCTTCTAGTGGTGTCCTGTACCCAAGAGGTGGGCCACATACTCTTACATATACCCATTGAGTGGGAGCACACCAGGCTCCTTCTCCCCTCCCTCGTTCCCTCTCCAACTTGAATTGAATTGAGTTTTTCTCTTATATAGACGTGTGTTAGATCATCTACTGGCTACACATTAGTATTGAGTACATTGAGTTTTTGCTTTTCCATTCTGTGATACTTTACTAAGAAGAATCTGTTTCAGCTCCATCCAGGTTAATACAAAAGATGTAGGCTGGGCGGGGTGGCTCGCGTCTGTAATCCCAGCACTCTGGGAGGCCGAGGTGGGTGGATTGCTTGAGCTCACAGGTTCGAGACCAGCCTGAGCAAGAGCGAGACCTTGTTTCTAAAAATAGCTGGGCATTGTGACGGGTGCCTGTAGTCCCAGCTACTTAGTACGCTGAGGCAAGAGAATTGCTTGAGCCCAAGAGTTTGAGGTTGTTGTGAGCTATGATCTCACCGCACTCTACATAGGGCAACAAAATGAGACTTTGTCTCTATAATGAAAAAAAAAAAAAAGACGTACATAACGTCTCTATCTTTTTTTATGGCGGGAAAGTATTCTAGGCATCCAACACAATGCCTGGCTAGGTTTTCTGTTTTTAGTAGAGACAGGGTCTTGCTTTGCTCAGGCTGGTCTTGAACTCTTGAGCTCAAGCAATCTACCCGCCTTGGCCTCCCAGAGTGCTAGGGTTACAGGTGTGAGCCACTGCTCTAGCCTGGGAATTAGCTGTCTTGGGAGGGTGGGATTCAAACCTGATAGTGTGTGCTGTGCCGGGTCTGCATCCACTGTGTTCCTTTGGTTTGCTCAGTCAATTTACACGGGTTGAGTAGCTGTTTTGTAGCAGGTGTTACGTATAATTCAATGTGAGTTGAGCTTGGGTTTTAATAGTATTTTTGCTGTAGAACTGACCAAGGCATAATGGAGTTGTCAGTAAAACCAGAAACCCTTGGGCACATAATCCTGGCTTTCTGCTGGTCAGTTGTGAATATAGGCCACCCTGCCTTTCAGTCTCAGAACTTCCTTGGTGCTGCCCTCTGTGAAAGGGATCTGTGGCTTCTCAGCTCTCGAGGGTTGATCTGAAGTTGTTTGCACGTGTAAGACTGATAGCAGCTTATCCTGGCAAAGCTGTTTGGAAACAGCATCATTTAATTTGCCGTGCTCCTATGAAGAAGCTTCATAAAGTCTGAACTCACTCTGTTGAAAAACTTCCGTCTGCCTAAAAGCACAGGATGTTCATCTCTGCCAGATCAGTTCTGTTCGGTCTGCTAGCCTGAACACGTGTGTGTCTTTGCCTAAGTATCTATTGCTTCATCAGCTACACCACAAAACTGAAAGGAGTTAGTGAAAAACTGTTCCTTGGTTGGCATCAAAACTAGACACCAAAGAAAAGCCAGCAGGTGGTTATAAGACTTAATGTGGGTGGGGCTGACTGACGTTATTTTCCTTAATCAGTATTGTGTAGCTATTTTCTGTTCTTAAAAAAACTTGTTTTGCATTAATAACATACTAGCAGGAATGTCATGATCTTGAGAATGGGGGTAGTGACAGTAGTAAACCGTAATTGTCCGCCCCTCTTTGTGTGCCAGGTACCGTGTCATATTGCACACGGGACCCTTTGAGCCTCACGGCGATCCTGCCTGGTGGGCCAGGTTGTTGCTCTTTTCCTCAAATAATGGGGGAGCTGAGCTACTTGAGTCAGCAGCTGGGATGGAGAGTCTGGTTCTGAGCTGCTCTGTCTACCTTCCTGCTGTAACTCTGTGTCAGGCAAGTTTGGTGTTGGCAGTTCTTTGTCCGTAGGCCCGAACATTTTAATCATAGGAGAGCATATACTTCTAAAAGATATCGTGGGTCCGGTGTGGTGGCTCACGCCTGTAATGCTAGCACTCTGGGAGGCCGAGGCATGAGCATCGTTTGAGTTCAGTAGTTCTAGACAAGCCTGAGAAGGAGGCAGACCCCACCCCTCCTTAAAATAGAAAAATGAGCCAGGTGAGGTGGTACACACCTGTCTGTGGTCCCAGCTACTGGGGACACTGAGCAAGAGGATCACTTGAGCCCAGCCGTTAGAGGTTACAGTGAGCTGTGATGACACTACTGCACTCTACAGTGTGACTGTGTCTCAGGAAAAAAAAAGACATTTTGTAGTTACTTTTTGTGTAATTTCCTGATAAAAATCATGAATGGCTTTTGTGTTGTAAAATGACAATTTTTTTTTTTTTAGAGTCTCCCTTTGGCACCCTTGGTAGAGTGCACGTGGTGTCATAGCTCACAGCAACCTCAAACTCTTGTGCTTAAGTGACTCTCTTGCCTCAGCTGCCTGAGTAGCTGGGACTACAGGCGCCTGCCCCAACACCTGGCTGTTTTTTTGTTTTCAGCAGGCCTGGGCTGGGTTTGAACCCTTGAGCCCTCGTGCACATGGCTGGCGCCCTCCCGACTGAGCTACCGGTGCCGCCTGAAATGACACATTTTTATACTAGGTTAGTATCCCTTCCTCCATCCCACCCTTTCTTTTTTTCCCAGAGGAGTACCCTAACTCCAGTGCAGAGCAAGCGGAACAACCTCGTAGACTTTCGGGGTTTCGAGTTCCCAGAGGAGTATCTCTCCCCATCCAGTAATGTTAGACCTTAAAGATCACAGGTCATGGGATGGCAAATCCCTGGCCACAGGTTGGTACCCAGCTTCCTGGGTCAATGATGGAGTCAGAATTCTAGGTGAGGTTCTTGTGATCCATGGTGGGTGAATCATATACGGCAGTGTTTTTCTTTTTTCTTTCTTTCTTTTTTTTTAATTAAATGATAGCTGTGTACATTCATGCAATCATGGGGATGGCAGTTGTTTTTCAACCTTTTTTTTTTTTTTTTTCCCAGGGCTGGGTTATGAATCCACCACCTCTAATATATGGGGCTAGTGCCCTACTCCTTTGAGCCACAAGGACTGCCCAGCCTTTTCATTTATTTATTTATTTATTTATTTTTGAGACAGAGTCTCAAGCTGTCGCCCTGGGTAGAGTACTATGACATCAGAGCTCACAGCAACTTCCAACTCCTGGGCTCAAGCAATTCTCCTGCCTCTGCCTCCCAAGTAGCTGCTACCACAGGTGCTTGCCACAATGCCTGGCTATTTTTTGGTCACAGCCGTCATTATTGTTTGGCAGGCCCAGGCTGGATTCGAACCCGCCAGCTCAGGTGTATGTGGCTGGTGCTCTAGCCTCTTGAGCCACAGACGCCGAGTCTGCCCAACCTTTTAAAATCTCACAGCACACTTGAACCTACAGTTAAACTTCCATGGTTTACTTATGTTGATCCAAAAAAAGAGTAAAAAAGAAAGAATATGCTTACTTTACTTTGAACTTCTTTCGAGAATAATTTAATTGATTGGTTTTTTTTTTCCCCAAATCAGAGTCTCACTATTTCGCCCTTGTAGAGTACTGTGGCATCACAGCTCACAGCAGCCTCAATCTCTTGGGTTTTGGGCTTAAGTGATCCTCTTGCCTCAGCCTCCCAAGTAGCTGGGACTATGGACTCCTGCCACAACGGCTGGCTATTTTTTGTTGCAGTTGTCATTGCCCCGTCTTTGTTCAAACCTGCCAGCCCTGGTGTATGTGGCTGGCGCCCTAACCATTGAGCTATGGGTGCAAGGCCTTAATTAATGATCTTTAAAAAATGTTCTCAGCACACCTAAGATCCTCTCAGGGCATACCAGTATGCCGCCGCACACAAGGTGAAAATCAGTGGTGTAAGGTCCCGTACCTAGTAAATGGTAGGTGAGTCTCGACTCCAAGCCTAGTGTTTTCCACCATGGCAGGCCACCTGATTCTCTTAGAATACAGATCTGATCACAGGATTCACCTGCTCAAAAATGTTCACGCCTCCCTGTAGCTTATAACTGGTTCTTCCTGATCCTCAGGGGCTCTATGATAAAAAGTTTGGGATGAAACATCCAGATAGGGTGGTTAGTGGGGATGCTGAGATGCATTAGATTTCAAAGCTCTGCTCTTAAGGAGTTTACAGGCTAGCCAAGCCCTAAAAGGATTACATCAGTTTAGAAATGCTTAGAATACCAGGCAGAAAGTGATCGTTTTGCTAAAAGGTGGAAAGTGCTTTTTTGCAGTTCAGAGGCGTGAGAGATTGATCATGGATTGACTGTGACCAAGATGGACTTGGGAAGGAGATGGCATTGATTAGGTCTCGTAGAAGAAGAGGTGTGTGGGCATGCTGGCTAGGGCCCCCGTGGGGAGCCACAGAGATGCAGGGAGGACAAGTGTCTGAGGAGCAGGAAATAAATTGGCTGAATCAAACATGAGGCTGGAAAATGAAGGGTCTTGGCTGAAGGGCCAGCAGCTGATACTCAGCTTCGGAAGCTAATTGGGAGCCGCTGAAAGTTTTTGAGCAGAGAAGTTAAGTGACTGGGGCTGTGTTTTAACAAGATAAAGCTGATTTTATGGTAAGGCTGGGCTAGAGAAGGGAACACTGTTCTGAATTAATGTCACTAAGAAAACAAGACTCCGAAACCGAGCAGCTGGAGATTTAGGTACAAAGGCACTCAGGGCTCACAACCAATTTCAGACACAAACGGATGTTGTCAACTTGGGAGGCGGATGTCCTGGTGTAAAACTGGTGCTGTTTGGAAGTAAATAGTAGCGATTGTGAGTGCTGAAACAGGCATCTACTAAGCTAATTAGAAGACACGTTAAAGGAAATTATTCTCCTAAGTACGGAATGGGTATAATTCTGTGTGTATGTGTGAATTTGTGAACCATGTATAACTGAAGAACGTAGGTGTGGTTTTATACAAAGAAAAACATTTGTACTGAAGATGTTTGAGGTAATTCTTTAAAATTCTTGCTAATTCTGTCAGGGTTAAATGCCTTTTTTTTTTTCCTTAAAGACTTTGTTATTTGGAGCATTTCTGTTTATTTTTCATGGTGTAAAGTGCTTAAAGTGTTGTTTTATCTTTAATTCAAGAGAACTGAGAAAAGTTGAGGTTCGTTCCTTTGTAAGAATCTCTTTGCGTGGAAATAATTTAATACATTTACACATTCTATTATTGCTCTGTTCCCTGGTGAAGGAGGCTGCTGATCTAGCCCTAATCCTTCCCTCTCTTTACATACACACTTGGTGTCCTTCTCGCCATCACTCTGCCAGCCCTATTATTCTTACCTGATCCCGTTGCATTGCCAGTGTGCTGTGTACCATGACATGTCATTTTAGAAATTGTTACCTCTTTGTATCCTGTCATACCATAAACTCCTACTAAAGGGGATATGTGCTCAACAGACGTCAAAAAAAAAAAAAAGATGAGTTAATATATATTCATAGTGAACTCAGGGTGGGGTTTTGGGGAGTAAAAGGAAACCTGTTGTAATTGCTGTGATTAATTACAAACCATCACATTTTTTTTAAATTAAATGATAGCTGTGTACATTAATGCAATCACGGGGTACAGTGTGGTGTTTTC